>JANAVB010038819.1:2978215-3040436 GCA_029216955.1 Iris pallida | reverse complement strand
TGGAGGCATTAAATTCTTGCTTATAACTTAGAACGGTTCTTGGAGCAATATGGACCGTCAAATCCACACTTTAGATCGGATCTGCTCAATAAATAAGAAAATCTAGACCATAAGATATGCCATTTGTGAGACCCCATTTGTCTCAAAACCTGTTGGATGACTTTTCAACTTTAAGTATGTCGATGGTATACCACCGATATGCCTCCATAATGATACTAGTTGTATTCCTGCTGGCTTTGAGACGCAAGTTTTATCGCGGCCTTAGTTGGTGCCCATAGCACTTTGAATGAGTATAAGCCAAACCTAACAAGCTCCACCCGCTACTATCATCTCCTCCCCGAGCCCTCTGCTTGGTTTACTATTGCAATATTGGCTCTACAGTCATCCTCCGCCTGAAGCACATCACCTTAGCTCCAGCCTCATCCATACTCAACTCAATTTTGTGTACCACCTCCAATGTTGCTTTGACCCCACAAAACCTCCTCGACCTCACAAGTGTAGACCTCATCATTGTCCAATTCCTCACCGCTGACAACGAATAACGACTTCGATTCAAATCTTGCCCTTGCTACCTCATGACTACCTAACGCCAGCTACCACTTTAGTTGACCTCTGTCGATGTCCATCTTCTCTAATTCCAATAATGATCGCCCACTGTGATGTTGCTACCTATAGAGCATAACCTAAATTCAAGACACCCTTCACATCTCTCTCATCTCACCCGTTGGATCTATATCCAATGTCTTCGCGTAATACATCCACCCATAATACAACGATAACCTTCAATCCCTACCATGTGACCAAAATCCAAGTGTCCAAATGTAACATCCCTCTATTCAACTAATTAAGTTCTAAACATATTTGTAGTCCGCTTCATATTATTCCATACCCGTTTACGTTAATTTACAAACCCGCTAGCCCCTTTACCTTTTTCCAGTTTATTATGTTTTATTTTATTTGTGATCTAATATGATGGCTATGATATTAACAAAATAAAAAGGAAAAACAAAGAACATGAAAAATTTTGGGGCCTTCGCCCTACCCCATGATGCTTTGAGTGGGACTCTGAATATGTGTAGGTTCATTTTTTTTGCACTACAAGAAAATGCAAATTCTGCGACATATGGACTATGTAGCCAAAAGCTAGATTTGTGTCGCCAAAGAGTTTCGGCGACATATCTCGTTATGTCGCACGTATGTCGCGATAGCCTTGTCTGGGAAAGTATATGGCGACATGAACACACCATGTCGCGGAAAGATACCCACTTTTGGCGACATCACACAGATTTTTTTTAAAAAAAGTTTCGGCGACATGTGTTATTTTATGTCGCAGAATGTAAGTATATTTGGCTACATAACACATGTCGGGGAAAGTTGTTTTTTTGAATGTATAGGATATGACTTTCTGCTACACAATTGTGTGATGTTGCGAAAGCTATTTTATAGAAATAATATATTTTTTTCTGTTTGCATATATATTTCAACATAGATATGCAAAAATCCTATTTCAAAATTAAATTATAAAACTAAAATTTATATTAAAAGAACTAGAGAACAAAGAGCAACAAGTTGTACCCACAACATGATATCCAATATAATATCTTAAAACAGTTTTGTCATAAAATAATCCATTAATGCAAATATCTTAACAACTTCAAGCATTCAACACGACATGTAATGTATCCCACAAACGTATTGTATTCCAGCTTAGATAACTATAATGTGGACAAAAATACATTAATTTACTATCTTCCAAAAAAATTGCCCGAGACTATTCCCAAAAAATTTGCCCGAGTTTCTTCCAAAAAAATCAACTTGTTTGTCCATGTGATCCTGCAAACAAAAATTAAAGAAAACAAAATTGTAAGTAAAACAAAATATATAAAAGAATGAAATTTTATCTCTATAACTCATTACTATTCAAATATTTTCTTGACTCTATATTATACTAACTGAAATAAAACACAGGAACATCAAGCTCTATCAAATTTTGATATTGCACAAAATAAAAGAATGTTTTAGAAGAAAAAGTCACTCTACTAATACAAATATGGGTAAAAAAAAAAAAGCATTTAGAAGGTCGTATGAACACATACACATGATAAAGTTACGGACATGAAACGGATACGAATACGGATACTAGATACATGAGACAAACATTTTAAAATATAGGTACCCAAGCATAAGAACAATCAAGATAGAGATATACCCGAAAGAAGTCGCTGCCTAGCATCCCTCAGCGGAATCCTCCCTACATTGATTCGACGAAAGTAACCCACATCTCATCAACACCGCTTGGAACTTTTTAAGTTTCTTGTTCTATGCACTAATTTGTTGTTGTTGTGCCTCAAGTTGCTGTTGTTGAGTTTCATTGAGTTCCTTGAGTGATGTTAACTCCTCTCTTAGGATAATTGCTTCCTCACCATTCTCCCTAAATGTTGTTTTAGTATTAGAGGGCTTACGGCCCACACCATATCCTCTCAAGTAACTTGATTTCTTCCCAAGCACTGCTACCGACATTTCTTCTTCTGACATTGGGATTGCATTTGGCTGAGAACACATAGTTCGCAAATTTTCAAGCTCACCCTAACATTTAAAAGGAACATAATTAGTTACATTATAAAGAAAATCTTAATTAGTTACTGGTAACTTCTTTTTAGTTTTAGGCAGTAGTCAAACAACAAAATATATGATAGACTTACATGTTTCTCCATACACTTAGGATCCAACCAGTCATCTTTCTTCTTACTCCAATGAGATTCCTTGAAAAAATCTATAAAGTGAGGCATCTCCGCCTAATTTCATGGATATGGATATGTAAATAAAATATATAATAAAAATTAATCTAGAAATTGTAAAAAAAAAAAAAGGTGTCAACCTTCGTGGACATTGTTGCTGCAAATGACTTTGACCCGCAAGAATGATTCCATGGCAAACTAGAACGTGCTACTACGTTTTGTTCTGATCGTTTCTACAACATGAAACCAAAACAAAGGGTGAAAAGATAACCAAGTGTCTTACTTATTTCACAATCACAATAAAAAGAAAAAGAAAACTTAGACAATTAAAGATACTGTGATACGATGTTATTGCATGAATGATTCCATGGTAGGAATATAAAAATAAATAACTACTTACCTTTCTTTTTTCTGCCACAAACATTTGTCTAATAAGAAAGAAAAAAAAACAAGTGACTATTGATGGACTAATTGAGTAGCATATACCTTAAACTTTTCATTTGTTGTCCAAACCCGATCAATCATATACTCCCAATCCTCTTGTGAAATGCCTTTATACGGTTTGCTTCTTGGGTTAACGCCATTCTTCAACAAACTCTTATAATGTGCATGCATGCGACTCCTCCAATCTTTGTATCTCAGCTGGCATATTTTCGTAATGGCACGTCTCACCACTTCATCATCATCATAATTTTTTATCTCAAATTTATCCTGCAAAAAAATATTCAATAATACATATTATGAATAAATAGTATATAGAAATAAACCTAATTATATGAACTAGTGAATAGTTCCACTAATACCCGAACTCTTAGAATAATTGACTTCTTTAGGGAGTCATCGACGTCATCCCAATACATGACGTCCTGAAGTGGTGCGGCAGCCCGAATTTCGATACCAATCTGGTTTGCAAGGGCAGTAGCATTTTCCCCAACTGGAGCCCTTTCCGTGGTAGGAATTGGCACTTGAAGCTTGCCGATTTTTTGTACCATTTTCTCGACTGCTTTACCACGTGTCTTACCCCGTGTATTTTTCTTCTGGGAGCCTGTCAAGTTAATTTTTTGGATTATTGGTAGAGATCAAGTTGCATAAAAAAATTAGACCGAAATATATTAACACTGACTTGCTCTCTTAGTGAATAGGAGTAGGGGATAATATGTGAATCAGTCCATAGCCAGACCAAGGTTATGTGCAATTTGATGGATTCATGATAGTTTCTTCAAAGGAAAGATTTAAAAACAGGCTTCCCCCATACACAGAGAAACTACCTTTCCTTGTTCGAAAAAAGAGAGATCTTTCATCATAACAGAAATCATTGTACCAAAAACTTTCAGAACCAGACTCAAACCATTAATCCAACAGGTCAGATTTTGATTTAATGCATGTTTTGAAATTAGCACCAAACTTCTGATCATACATTCGAGTCCCGACATAGTTCAAGCGAGATCAGGTTAAGATGTCAAAGTATAGATCAGATCCCATATAACCTACAATACTCTCACAACTGTTCAAATTAGTGGAGGAGAGGATTGGTAAGGAGCTGTTGAACCTATTCTCCACCGAAATGTACACAAACCATCAACAGGCTCTATCTGGAGGTTATAAACTAAATTTCTGCAAATATTCAGTAGCTACAAGAAGTAAATAAATAGAAGAAGTTTTAAAAGAAGTCACACAAAGAACAAGGACACTCACAAACACAACTTTCATACCTCTAAATTTCCTTTTGGATACCTACAACATATATAACTTAAAAAGAAATTTTTCTCTAGAATAATATATTTTACATATACTAAAATCTGAAGTTAGTTCAAAAATGACATCAAGGTGAAATGACATCAAGGTGAAATGGTCTGAAGTTAGTTCAACTAATGACATCAAGGTGAAATTTTCCTTTTGGATTCCTGTATGTATAGTTTCAGCCCCTGCATGTATATGAGTTCAGTCCCAACTCTTGAAATATAGTTTCAGCCCCTGTATATATATGAAGTTAGTTCAATCCTACTTGCCAATAATATAGTCCACTATTGAAATATAGTTTCAGCCCCTGTATGTATATGAGTTCAGTCCCAACTCTCACTGTTAAGTCCATATCTTGTATCAGTCCTTGTGTGGACTGGGTATCACACCCTACATTCAGTTCACCCTACTTGGAGGTGGTTTACATTGCAAGGAAGTTACTGAAGTTGGTAAGTTTGTCTTTTCGAAATGAATTTGTTGATTATGAATAACTTACCTTAAAGTTGATAATAAGTAGTCAATTAGTCTATGAAATCTACTGTTTTGAGCATATGCAACTGAAAGGATCCTCTAGGGCAAATAATACTTCATACCTGGTGTTTGGCGAAGGCAAAATTTTAAATGTCCATCAATGAAGAGGATTTTTTGAATTGTTTCATAAACTGGAGTTATTTGTAACATGCAATTGGCTTCGCCACTAGCAGAAAACTATCAGAAAACTATCAGAAAACTATCCTCTTGAGGAAGTTGGCAGGATATCCGACCAAGATAAAAGTTAGGAACTATCAGAAAACTATTTTTTAGAAAAGGTTTTAAATCTAATTTTGAGACTAATCAAGAACATAAAAATAATTTCGAAACTAATCAAGAACATAAAAAATTAGTCCCATGTAATTTGGTGACACTAAAGAGTAGGAAACTAGGGATTACTGGTTGACTAATACTATTGCTAAGAAAGGAAGAAAGGCTACAGAGATCAATTTCCTCCTCCATTCATGTCTTCAGTACTGATGTTAACAGTAAGTTCAAACAGAAATCAATGTCAGATGAATGTATATGAATATAGTGAGTCGCTATCGTGAAACAACCCAAAGAAATGGAGCAGAAAAGCTGTTAGCAAAACTCCAGTATCATCAGCAATTTATTTTGCACCAGATCTACATAAGAAAAAACTCCACTCCAAGTATTTATCAATATCAAACGATTACCATTCACTCTTGCACGGGATGAAGAGAAATATATAGTTCCACAAGTGAACAAAATGTTGGGTTCGAATGCCAAAACCGTTCCCCAAAACTGAAAAACTTGTTAAAGGACTGAAGAAAAGACAACTTAGACACGATTTCAAAATTTAAAATCATACAAAGCACAAAGGAAACACAACAATATTTACATGAAACATTTTGAAGAAAAAAACATGACAGATACTGTGAATCAAATCTTAATTGTGAGGAAAAAATGACATACTGTGAATCAAATCTTTTTTGAAGAAAAAACATTTTGAAACATTTTAGTAAAGCTAGCTTGCTTGGTTCCAGATACTGAAGGAAAAAATGCAGCCTAACAATTGTGAGGAAAAAATGTGATAAACTATCTGCAGCTACACTGAGCAATTTTTTCTCTATAGTTCCATTTCCTTATGTCCTTTTGCCTTGGATGTTTCCTTACGCAAACAAGGCAGAAGGTGCAATTTTCAATTGTCTGAGAATTCTTTTGTTCCCAGATATGTTAATAACATTTGGTTTTGACATTGAATCATGATTAATTTGAGGAGAAATGGGGGTTAGTTTGATTACGTTTACTGGTTACTTCAGGCATACAATTGTTTGTTGGTACTTTCATTGCTTCCATATTTTAATTAACTTGAAACACTATCTCTAGCATCTGATTTCTCTAAAACCAGTAATAAATTACTAGGTGCCAGCTTCTTTGCTTTCAATCTCAGTTCCTGAGACTGTTCTCAAGTATCATTTATCCATTTATTGTATATTGCAAGAATCCATCGGTACTAAGTTCTAAGGGAGGCCTTCACCACAAATAGTTCTTTCACTCTTTGAAGTACTTTCTGTGCTGGGATCAAACATTTATCTTACTTGCGACATTCTTACTTTCAGATTGTTTGGGAAGGCGTCTGGGACCAAGATTTTTGGGCAGGGGTGATAATTCAATGGTGAGCATCTTTATCATTGACTCATTGTGCTTGGTAGAATTGTAAGATTGTGATGCATATTGTGATGCATATGCACTTATATATATGTCACAAGTCTATGTCTCTGCCTATTGTCTCCTTGACACACATGCATAAATACATATGAATTTGGTGCGTGTTTAACAAAATTACTTCTATTCATACTTATGCTGGTTGCCTTACTAAATTTGTGCAGAGGCTTGTAAGTGATTTGTATAAGATATTCAAAGAAGTAGATGCTGAAGAAGTTCCAGTTGGAATGAAGTTGCCAGAATCATTCAGTGAGTTCCTTTCTGACATGAAGAATAACCAATACGATGCCAAGGCATTTGCCGTAAGGTTAAAGGCGACGGTAAGATATTGACCATGTCCTGTCCAACTTCTTTTCCCTACGTTGAATTAACCTTGTTAGGAAAGGGGTATCATGTTCCTTACTGCTATGGTCAATTGCTGGAAGTTCCCTAGCTAATTACGTTTTCCCTTCATCATGTCACTTATTGCTGAGTTGAGCTTTGACTAAGTGAAAAGCTTCATGGATGACCATTCATCATGCAGAGAGTCCTATGACTATTTTAACCTTCACTTGTCTTTGTTAATTAAGTTTGGTTAGATCAGATGTGATGTTTCTATCTGACGTTTAATTAAGTGAGACCTGAGCTTGGATTGGTGTTGCTTAGGAATATATCATTTATGTATATATGTATAACGATGAAACCAGTTATGCAAGAAATGTTTCTTGTTCCCACAGCAACTAGTATTCCCAGATAATTGTTGTTAATGCACGTATAAAGGAAAATATGTCCTTCTCGTTCCTGCTAAAATTTAGAACTTTGGTGCGGTAACGGTAACGGCGACCTTATCTCTGCTGCTTTTATTATTCTTTGCCAAATCCCCTTAGTATTATATATTACCCCTTAGCGGTAACGGTAACAGCGACCTTATCTCTCTATTTTCTTAATGTTTCAGTCTTGTACTAATGATAGAAGTCTTAGCCTATATTAGGTATTCAGCCCTTGTTATCAATCCCATGTATAGATGCAAACATATATAGTTCAGTCCCTTAACTCAAATGTAGGACAGATGCATGTTATAGGGAAACTGAACTTGAGGGCAATATATGAGCAATGCTAAGTTGTATATCAACTAATGTGGACATGACATCAAGGTGAAATGGTCTGAAGTTAGTTCAAAAATGAACTCCAAAGGACAAATACTAAAATCTGAACAAAAGTTATGGATTAGGCATTACAAGGTGACAAGAACATCTGTTCTTAACTGAACATGACAACATATGAACCTGTTCTCATCTGAATCAATAAATGGTAACATGGATACCTATGATTTGAACTGAACTATATGATACATACCTGCACATAGGTGGTATCATTTGTTGATCTAAAAACTGATACCAAGAAGCAATAACCAATGGGTTCACAACTGAACCCAAAGTGAATACCTGCACTTGGACAGACATTCAGAGATGAATGGGAACATAACCAATGTTGCCATTCAACTGTAATTGCCTGAATAACCAAGAAGTAGATAGGGCAAGATTCAAACTGGTCTTAATATCCTATTCCAAAGCCACAGTTATATGACAACCTCTAGATTGCAGTTATAAACTGAAAGTTGGATTATGACAGATTAGACATGACACGGTAAGGATAATATTAAGTTACCTGCACCACTGGCTGGTGACTCCATAGGACTAGGCACATGCAATTGAAGATTATTAGACCCCTCAGTCATGTTATCTTCAGGTGTAGAAACAAGGCGGGATGATTTACGAGTGGGACCATTGTATACGACCTAAAAATACAAAATACATAGGTATTAAGGCATTGTTAGTAACATAATTCAAATACAACATTTCATTTGAGAAGTATATCATATTTATTACCTTTTCCATTTGAGGATTAGAATGCCCATTATTCTCATCTTCACTGCTAGACGAACTAAGCAAATCATCACAATCGCCTGGTCGATACTCATTATCATCTCTCTCACTTGCATTTCTTTTACTATTTTTAGCCAAACTTGTTTGGATGACCTTCTCAAATGGGGATAACAAATTTGTAGCGTGAAGCAAACCCAAAGCCTCAAATTTTCTTTGGTTGCAAGCAATATTTTCAATTCTTTGTTTCTCATATGCTGACGTTAATTGGGCTGTTTGTCCGAGTCTTAAATATATCTTGTTCTTTGATTTTTCCATCTACGACAATAAAGATACAAATTATATTAGCCTTAAGACATGTACAAATTCTCAGTAAAGCACCTATTTGGAGCAAAAAAACATGTGACAGATCAAACATGTGACAGATAAAAAAACCATGTGACAGAGCAAAAAAACATTTGAGACAGTCATATGGGAAATACTGAAAATAGCATGACATATAGTGCTTCAATGTACCATTAAATATAAGAAATGTTACGTGTTAAGAAATGACATATGTCCTGGATAACATATGTCCTGATAGCAGTCAAATTAAGAAATGATATAGTGCTGAAACAAAAATCCAGATAAGCAATATGAATAAGTAAACAAATTATGAAATGATATAGTGAACGAAATGCTGAAACAATATTCAAATAATATAGTGCTTCAATAGTAAATAGTACTTCAATAGTAGCCCAAATGACTGTAACAAGAAAGAAGACCTACCTACATATCAAATTCTATATCAGGATCAATATCAGAATCATAAAGCATTTCTTCGTCATCCTTATCATCCTCTCTATTATGTGCTATTGTTTCACTTTCATCCTCATTATCGTTGAGCCGCAAAACCATATCACTTGGAATTATCTGAGGATCAACACCATTCCTATGATATTGAACATTAGTATCTTCAACGATAATTGGAATAATTCCAGTGCTTTTGTCTTTTTGGAATGCATCAATAGGTTCTGAAACTTCTATTGAGTCATGCTCATCATCATCATCCAACTCTGGTACATCCCATGTACCCCGATGTCGAACCCTTTGTACGACTTGCCAATTTGCACCTAATCGTGTATCATTAACATAGAACACTTGTTGCACCTAACTTGGTAGGACAAATGGATCGTCTGAATACCACCGGCGCATGACATTAATGCTAAGGCAATGTGCTTCTTTGTTTAGTGTTCGGCTACCACCTGTGTTGAACCATTCACATTGGAACAAAACAACTTTATGGCCATACATGTATGTTAATTCCCAAACTTTGCATAAATATCCATAAAAGTCGATGGGTTTTCCTTTATGAGCTCCTTCAGAGACTAAAATGCTATTCTGACTCTTACGATGATTGTCACGGTCTCTAGTATGGAACCGAACTCCGTCACAAATGCAACCTGAATAAAGAGTTACTATCACATTGGGACCATTCGCTAACGCCCATATTTCATCAGTTGCTTTTGGTGACTTTTGTGTGCGCAATTGATTCATCTACATACAAAACAAACAAAAGACATATTAAGATAATATTAATTGAATAGTATCTAAATATATGTTATACATCTTACGTGCTTTTTGAACCATTTTGAAAATTTTTGTCGTTGTATTTGAGTTATATCGCCTTCACTTGAATTTTGTAATAGCTTCTTGTGTTCCCTACTTGAAGAAATTAAAGTCATAAGTGCAAATAAATCAATAATCAAAAGATTTTAAGTTATGAATGCATGTAAGGATGTTGAATAACATACTCTAGATACGGCTCAACCTCGTCGGTGTTGTAAAGCACAAACCACTTAGCAATTTCATATTCCTCTCAGGAGCCCTTCTTAGTCGTCCAAAAGGACGAACATCTTGCGTGAATATCGTTAACCCAGGACCACGTTCACCACCATCAGCATTTCGTTCTTCTCGATTAAATATTGTTTCGACATTGCTCAAGTACATTGAACAAAAAGTCAAGCTCTTTTTTACAATATAAGCCTCAGCAATTGAACCTTCTGGCCGAGCTCGATTGGTTACGTACCATTTTAGAGTTCCAAGAAACCTTCAAACAAAAACCAATTACAATAATGAAAGCATGTTTAAGTTGAAATTTATATTAAGATAGTACAAATTACCTTTGAATTGGGTACATCCAACGATATTGCACTGGTCCCGCAAGGATGGCTTCACGTGGAAGATGAACTGCCAAATGCACCATCACATCGAAAAAAGCTGGAGGAAAAATCTTCTCTAACTTGCAAAGTATTAGAACTATGCGTTCTTCTAACTTCTCTAAGTCTGTTGGCACCAACGTCTTAGAGCACAACTCCTCAAAGAAATTACCCAACTCAAACATTATAGTACAAACATCCTTGTTAAGGTAGCCACGCATCCCGATTGGAAGAATTCGTTGTAGAAGGACATGACAATCATGGCTTTTTAAGGTTGAGAATTTTCCATTTTTTGTGGTGACACACCTTGAGATGTTTGCAGCATATCCATCTGGATATTTGATTGACTTTAAAAATTCAACAAAACCCTCTCTCTCCTTTGGTGTCAATGTGTAAATCGCTGGAGGCTTGATCAAGGATCCATCGAGAGACCTCTGTACGTGCAATTCTTTCCTTATGCCCATGTCCTCCAAATCAAAATGAGCTTTTGTTGCATCCTTGTTCTTTCCATCTATGTTCAACAACGTTCCAAGCAAATTGTCACATATGTTCTTCTCTATGTGCATGACATCAAGATTGTGTCGGAGCTTCCGTTTCCTCCAATATGAGAGCTCAAATAGGATGCTCTTCTTTGTCCAATTCAATTCTGCTTGGTCACGGGGCCTCTTTTTGTTCTTATGGTTCTTCCCAAACTCGACATATGATAAGCAATCCAACTGATTTAATATTTTTTCTGTTGGTATCTCCAACGATTTCTTTTGGTGCTCAATCTTTCCATTAAAGGCCTTACTTCTTCGCCAGATATGATTATCAGGCAAGTAACATCGATGTCCCAAGTGTCCAATTTTATTTCTCAAACTTTGACATGAAGCATTCTTATTGCATGTGGGACAAGCCAAATAACCCTTTGTACTCCACCCAGACAAGTTACCATACGCAGGAAAGTCATTTATTGTCCACATTATAGCTGCATGCATTCGGAAAGTTTGTTCCCTGGATGCATCATAAGTGAGTACACCATTTTTCCATAAATTGTTTAGCTCATCAATCAATGGTCGCATGTAAACATCAATATCTCTCCCAGGTGCTTGTAGACCTGGAATAAGCAAAGACATCATAAAAAATGGATCTTTCATGCACTTCCAGGGTGGTAAGTTATAGGGCATAAGTATTACAGGCCACAAACTGTAAGATGTACTCATGTTTCCGAAAGGGTTAAACCCGTCAGTGGCCATTCCTAGCCGTACATTTCGGGATTCCTGAGCAAAATGAGAAAAATTGCTATCAAACTCCTTCCACTCTGCACTGTCAGCGAGATGCCTTAATACTCCATCATTCATGCGCTTCTCACTATGCCATCTCATGTTTGTAGCTGTCTTCCTCGACATATACAATCTACGCAACCTTGGTGTCAATGGAAAGTACCGCAAGATCTTATGTGGGATCTTTTTTCTATTACAATTATTTATCTTGTATCTAGACTCTCCACAGACTGGGCAATTTTCTAAGGCTGCATTCTCCTTCCAAAAAAGTGCACAATCATGTTGACATGCATGAATTGTCTCGTACCCCAAGCCCAGATCACGTAAGAACTTCTTAGCTTCATAAATGGACTTTGGAAGCAAATTTCCTTCGGGTAGAAGGTCAAATAATATTTCCATCAGCATGTTGAACGATTTATTGCTCCACTTGCTGATTACCTTCACATGAAGCAGCGTAATCACCAACTTCAACAAAGTATACTTCTTACACCCTGGGTACACTTCACGTTTGCATCCTCCAATATTTTATCGATGTTATGCAGCTCCTTCCTCTGAGCAGTATCATCTTTCCAATCCTGGCCCATGTAAGCCCCCCGACAATAGTCTTGTAGTAATTCAGGAAATTCGTCTTGATCGTCTTCTTCATTTGACATTTCAATATCACCCTCATCGTCTGATACTTGATTTTGATTCTCGGTAACAAGTTCTCCATGGTACACCCAATTAGTATAAGATAACATCATTCCATGTCGAACTAAATGATTCTTCACATCTTTTTCTGTATGCCACTCTAAGTTCATGCAATCATTACATGGACATCGAATCCTACCATTCTTGCCCACTTTGTTCATTGCATATTCGACAAAAGAGTTAACCCCATCAACATTTGGCTGACTTAATCTTTTTCTAAAAAGTGTCATCCAACTCTTGTCCATCTCTGCGAGAAAATATAATTGTTAATAATTATCTATGAAGTTATGGACTTAATGGTTGTAGCATAAACGAGAATGTAAAAAAATAGTTTGAAGTGGCTAAAAAAATAATTATCTACGAAGTTATGGACTAAAAATGGATGTAGCCAAAAGTAAATTTGCACACAATCTATTTTTAAATGGGTGATTTGTTCTTTGCTAATCCATATTGAGACGATATTAGTGAAGTACTATTTGATAGTTGTAGGGGCAAAAAAGTTCTATATTTTTGTTTTTCAGTACATCCAGATGCCAGCAGTTCTTACCATTCTTGACCGATAATTTTTGTTTTTTCAGTACAATGTATCCCAATCTTGGTTACTGTTCATATAGTTCACTAATGAGTTATGAACAAATACAATATTAAACATTAGAAGGGAAAGGAAAAATGAGAGCATACCAACCAATGAATTTCTGTAGGAAAGGATACAAGACTACCTGCTATGGTTGAAATGCAGATCCTTCTCAATATTAATAGCTGTTACTCTGAACAAATATCAAGCAGTACCATCTTGTTATATTGTAAAGTGTACAGATTATGGTTGACCTCACTGAGAAATCATAAAACATACAAGGGCTTCATGCTTGTTATCAGCTCCTTGTTCCAGGTATAGGCAAATTGGTGGCTTTTCAGTCACAGAGCAAAAAAGTGACAAACATTTAATTACCAGATATAACAAGTTCAAAAAATATCCACCAATCATAGGCATACTGGTGGCTTATCAAATATTATATTGTTTCAAATAATATATTATTTCAAGGTACCGTAGTGTTTCCTATCCGTATCCATATAGTTAGTTACCTATGTTGATAAGCAAGGATCCGCACATGAACACCATTTTCTGTGTCCATGCAACATAAATTTGTGAGAATGTTGGAATACTTTTCATTAATAAGAGTTACATGGTAGGCTACTTACAGTAACCATATATATGGGACTAAAGAGAAACTAAAGAACATTAAGAAGAATCCTTTGGAAACTAAAGAACATTAACAATCTGGTTCTACCAAGAAGAATTTGCTAATGAAAATTGTATGTCCTTGTATTGTGTGAGCTTAGTGCATGAATCCTTTGGAAAATAGAGATGTGAGCCTATGTGCCACTGCCGTTTATATACTCAGCCTTGGTGCAAGAGCGAGATATGATACCTTGTTTATCTGATTTCCGAGAAATCAAAGAGTCGCCAAGGTAAACATAAAATCCATTGGTAGCACGTCTACTAATGGCATAACCTCAAATTACATCATTTTGTATAACAAATTTCGCATCAAGTTATTGATGCATCGTTGATCCTATATGAATATACACATGAAAAGATAGATAGCCTTATACAAGGATAGTAAACCCTGAGAACTGATATGTATTAATATCATAAACAATGTAAACTGAAACAAGTAGTCCCCACCTATTGGTATGCATTCTAGTTGTTAATCAAGGGGGTAACACAAGTACATACATAGAGCATGAGTCATGAATGCAGTAGGACTGAAATTATGTACATAATAGAACCAAAAATCCAGATAAACAAACAAATTATGCAATATTTAAATCAACAAACATGTAATGAATAAGTAAACTATACTTCAAGAGTAGTCCAAATGACTGTAACAAGAAAGAAGACCTACTTATAATATTGATAGGTAATTAAGAAATGAAGTGAAGTAAAAAGTAAACTGGTAATTAAGAAAGAAGATCTACTTACAATATTCAAAACTCAATATTTGAGTTATATCACCTTCACTTGAATTTTGTAATAGGTTCTTGTGTTCCCAACTTGAAGAAATTAAACTCATAAGTGTAAATAAATCAAAAGATTTTAAGTAATAGGTTCTTCTCGATTAAATATTGTTTCAACATTGCTCAAGTACATTGAACAAAAAGTCAAGCTCTCTTTGACAATATAAGCCTCAGCAATTGAACCTTCTGGTCGAGCTCGATTGGTTACATACCATTTTGAAACCTTCAAACAAACACCAATTACAATGGAGAGTTTGTTGTTTCCATTGGCATTGGCTAAAATGACAACTGAGTTTTGTTCGGTTCCTACCGTTTACCGATTTAGCCATACAAAATTTGGAAAACTCCAAATGCCCTTTCCATTTGAAATGGAACTTTTGCCATTTGAAACTCCAAATGCCCTTTAACATTAATGATTGTAGTTTCTCTGTTATTGTCTGAAAGGAGAAGAATTATGAAATCTAATTGTAGATCTTTAGATGTTAAAGATCATGTCAAAATAGATCCACCATTTGTAAAGTTAAGGAACTCTCTAAGATCCACCACACCATATATAAAACACAATGTTTGGATTCTCTGAGTATGAGAGAAGTAG
Source organism: Iris pallida (assembly GCA_029216955.1). Lineage (NCBI taxonomy): Eukaryota > Viridiplantae > Streptophyta > Magnoliopsida > Asparagales > Iridaceae > Iris > Iris pallida. The sequence goes on along the minus strand of JANAVB010038819.1, from coordinate 3,025,112 downwards.
CCGATTTATACTATGCACATTTCCTCAATTGCTTAACTAAGTATCAGATTACATTATCGGACATGTACACTCCAAAAATACAATATCTTTAATGAGTCTAAGGTTTAGGACATGATCGGGCATGGAAACTCTAATAATACAGTAAAGACAATGTTGTGACTTACCATGATAAATATAGAAAAAAATTATAGAAATAATGATAAAAAGTCATAAGATCATAGAGGATTTGAAAACCAAATCTAATTTGTCAATAACATATTATCCCAAATCAAACCCTAACAAAACCATATGAGAGATAGAAGCCCGAACAAAATCAAACCCAATTGAATCACAAACATTCAAGTCCCTACATATACCATATAATAAAACCCGATAATATTCTCAACCCTCACAAAATTAAGCTACTAAAAATATTAGGGCAAGAAACTCACGGTTAATGGAGGAGGGAACCTCTCGTTCGAACTTTACGACAGAGATGGAGAAGGGATTGACGGCGCACGCAAGAGAGATCGCTGGGGGAGAGAGAGAGATTGATGGCGCACGAAAGAGAGATCGACGGGAGAGAGAAAGCGCACGAGCGACGTCGGCGACCGAGAGCTGGAGAGAGAGAGAGAAAGGGGCTCGGGGTTCTTAGGTTTTTTAATTTGAGGGAATATTTAGCTTTGGTTTGATGTGTTTTTCTAATTTTATTTATTAAAGAAATATATAAATTCTTTTTCGACATATGTACATGTCGCCAAATAAGCAGTGCCTTTTCTGTGACATGTGCATGTCGCCATATCTAGTAGATTTTTGGCGGTTCCAAAAATTGGCTTCCCTCCATAAAAATTTGTGAATATTCGACGACATGCTAAAATTGATGTCGCCAATACATATAAAAATTAGCTTTTGGGGACATAAAAGACTATATGTCGCTAAAGTGTGTTGCTAAAACTGTCATTTCTTGTAGTGTTGGTTTCTTCATGGATTTCTTCGATACATGATGCCTTCACCGTCTTATGTTTTTTATTTTTCAGGATTTCTCTGGTATCCAAAGCCCCAACCCACTTCAATTTTTTTTATAGAAATTTCTCGCCTTTTTTGGATGATTCCTGATGTACTCTAGATATTTCTTTCGAAATTTCTCATTTTTCAAGCCTTGGTCTACTTTAAATATTTTCTTCCAAAAAAATATTCCTTTCCTTACGATCTCAATCCACTTTAAATATTTCTTCCGAGATTTTTCATCTTTTTGAGCGAGTCACAACCCACTTCAGATATTCTATTTCGAGATTTTTCGTCTTTCTAAGCATATTAAATAGTATTTTAATTATCTAATTTTAGGTATTTACTTATTTATATATTTTATACTTATTGCTCGGATAGTAGTGTTATTTCATATATTTTTAGTTATATAAATATTGGCCAAGAGTCCTAATAAAATTTATCTCGTTACACCAAAATACTCAACATAATACACGAGCAGATGTTACAAGTCACTTACGGAGCCATCTAGTATGTGAATTGCAATATTACTACATATGTCACATTTTAAGGAATACTATTCCAAAATTAATCTTGTAAATTATGTAGTATAGTACATCATGTAGGGATTATATAATTCATGTGTTGGTATATAAAAAATATCAAGAATATAACAACCCATAATATAAATTTTCTAACTCGCCTAATCTTATAAAGTTATAATTTCAACTAAAAAGTATACGTAAGATAAGATAATTTAATAATCAAGTTGTTACATTTTTTTTGGTTTTAGTCATATAACAAAATAATAACTAAAATAATGTTAAAGAAAAAAATAGTTTTGCTTATTTTTCACAAACTACCATTTACAGAAGCTGGGCATATTTAGTACTTGAATAAGATCGATTGGGTTTAGTCGGGTTGGATTTGGGTATGTTTGTATCTGGTCATATTTGTTTCGGGTAATTTGGTTAGGTTCCGATTCAGATTGAGCTTGGGTCGAGATTGGCTCAAGTCTGATTTCTGTTTGATCCAAATACGGTTGGGTTCTAGTCATGTTGGGTCCAAAATACTTTTGAATGTTCTGGAGGATAGTTCTACAATCTTAACAATATTGTTATTTTTATTATGTTGGATTAAAGAATACCCACACACTACTATAGGAGGGAATATGATGCCTAAGAGAATATTCAGTTCCAAAAAAATGTATCCACTTATGCCAAACACAATAATATATTTATATCCATACTCACACCTACCAAACCAAACTTTTATTTATTGTATATGTACAATCCTTTGATTACATGCAGATGCACGTATTATTTGCATCATACTGACAGAAACTGATCTTTTTCAATTTCCAAGGAAAATAAAAGAGTTTATAAAACTTAGCCCTTTGTAAAAAAAACTTTAAAGCTTACTGGTCCATTTTTATTTCTTTGACCACTGTTTTATTAGATTTTACTTTTTCCAACATTGCCTACAATCTGTCATAATCCGAGTTGAATTTCTATTTCATATCATAATTGTTTTTAACTGTTGCAATCTGTCATGTGTGCCAAAGTACTGCCATCTGTGCCATTAGCAACCGTATATATGACATCAATCCACTAGTTATCTGTCTTTATTCTTTATAAGAAGGCAGGCTGGAAATAGCTTAAAATTAAGTCGTCTAAGCATTTATAAATTATCCAAGAATTTTTAAACAAAAGTGCATAAGATAATAATTCTGAAAATAATTTTCTATTGTGAAAATGAGAGGCAGAAATATTGGTAGAAGAATAAATTTGTTCCTAGCTTTTCTCATTGATAAAATATATAAGGAGGAATGAGATATAGGTTGTTGTGGATATGGATAAAGGCATCCAAATTTAGGTTTATCCAAATCACAATACTCTCCCTTGGATGTCCACTTTAATTATTGTCTCATTATCCATCCTTTGGAAAATTCTGTGAAGCTTGTCTCACGGTATCAATATTTATATACGAATACATATTTTGTGCTGTACTTTCTTGATTTTTGATAACTTGAAATTTTTTCAGACTTATAGATTTCTTGTTTATTGGCATACCGCCGATGTATTGGTGTGTATCGGCGGTTGTTATTCTCATTGTACGGACTTCCGACAAATGTCAGGTAGCTCGTATTTTGACTCGTCTTTTGTTTTGATTTAAATCTTGACTCGGTTTAATTTTGTCACTCCTGTTTTTCGTTATACGTATTTCCAGTATACGTATACGGACTTCGACCCGTATTTTATTTTGTCTTATTATATTTTATTATATTGCTCAATCTAGACTTGTTTTGATCTTGAGTGGTTCAATTTGGTTTGGTCCAACTTGGCTTGCTTGGGATGGATTGGCTTGGTCTATTTTGATGGGTTCAACATGTTGAACCATCTTCCCCCTTCCTTTTTATAAACCCCCATCACTTTCTCACTCCTCCATTATTTCATTTCTCTTCTTCCTCTTCATCTTCTTCCTCTAACCCAAGGCAAGTACATCTTGCCAAATGTTGGACAATGCTATTTTTATTTGTCTATTATCTTCCTCACTTGATTCTAAGACCCTTTAGTTCTTGGCATTTTTTCATTTTGGTGGTTCAAATTTTATAGATCTAAGTTTATGTCATTTTCGGTATTCCTTGGTTTTGATCTATCAAACTTGCTTGTTTTCAAAATCTAATTGTTCCATGTGGTAGAGAATTTTATTTTACCCAAATTTGACCTTTGAAAAGTTAGATTTCGTTTTGTTTTTACCGAGTTATGAAATTTTCAAGTTCATGAGTTCCTTGGCCATCTTTCTCGAATTTTTGGAGAAGATGAGCAGTCTGGCCGCATGAGTCCTTGGCCGCACGAGTTCCTGGCCCCTTCGGTCCTGCGGACCGCCTTGGTTCTGCGGACCGCTTGTAGTCCTGCGGACTGCCTTGGTCCTGCGGACCCCATGAGTCCCGCAGACCGCATGATCTTTTGGCCGTTTTGGTTCTGCGGACTGCTTGGGTCTTGCGGACCATACGAGTCCTGCGAACTGTACGCCTTTGCTGCATGCATCCTTGGCCGCATGCCTCCCTGCTCCTCCTGTGGGCGCATGTCTCCTTGCTTTGCCTGGCTCCCATTGGCACCGGCGCACCTTGCTTGCCCTATGCCTCTTGGTGCAAGCTCATCCCGTGTACCCTTGCCCATTCCCCTTGCATGTTCATTTATTTTATTTTATTGTTTATTCTTGGCCTAACTTGCGACGACCCTACTTAATAACTTGATATTTCTTTAAATGAAATTTTAACACGATTTGATGACCTTGTACAGTTAGAGAATGATTGTACACCATTTTATGCTCTTAACACTAGCCCAGATTTTAATTAATTTTTTGTCAAGTAGTAATTTTATCTATTCCTTCTTACATGTTATGATACACGTTTTATCAAGATCTTTCTACATGCTATCCATACATCTATGATTTGCTTAATCTAGATAGTGATCCGTTGTGGTGCACTCATGATTTATGTCTTTCTTCCTTGCTTAAAATGATAGTGGCCCATAGAGGCATACTCTTGACAAGTACTCTTTACATGACAAGTAAACCATGATAGTGGTCCGTCGTGACGCACTCTTAACAAGCAACCATAACACGATAATACATGATAGTGACCCATCGTGGTGCAATCTTGAATATATTTTTACATGCTTACATGATAGTGGCCCATAGAGGCGCACTCTTGACAAGTACTCTTTACATGACAAGTAAACATAACATGGCATGTATAATCAAGATGCTGTTGCGACGACTATTCTCCTTGCTAATACAACTCTTTCTTGACACCGTAGTTGAACCTTGTGTGTGGGCGAACAAGCTACATGTCTCTTCTGCATCATGTCTAGGACATGAATTTCTAGTAACCACGGTCAGGGATTCATACCAAATCTGACTAGGTTAATGACTAGATTGATCAAGTAGTTCATATAGAAAGATTTTCCAGTTATAGGCGATCCCGTTATCTGGGCACCTTAAGTGGACTTGTAGCCTACCGACGAGTAGGGCTCATTTCTAGCACACTGTCATGTGTTGCACCAATCAAGCTACCTAATAACTCTCTTAGGGTACATTTGTCTCCTGGGTGATGTATCCACTATAAATTCATGTAACTTGCATCTGGATAACCTGGATAGCTGCAGGGCTTGTGACTGTGGAAATATCTCGTTGCATATTGTTAGTAACTAGGCTTGTGATAATCCTAGTTAATGAAAGTAGCACACCGTACTCATGGTTTGGACGTGAATGATGGATGGAGTCAGTCCAATCCAGTCTAGTTTTATGTAGGCAGTGTCCGTATGTTTATTTCAGTACATTATTGTTTATACCTTACTTTTGTCGGTAAATAATTAGAGGCTGAGTTTTGTTCAGGAGAAGGGTTACAATCCCGGTCCTTGTTTGATTTACGGGTTGTAACTCGACTTCCGGAATAGTTCCTAAGTCATCCGATAATTGTCGTTCTATATAGTTATCACATGCTCTCATGCTCTAGTTATCCCACATGCTCACATGTTCAGTTATCTCACAAGCAATACATGATCCCTATGCCTAGTCACCATGCGCTCATGACCCGGCTATTTCACAAGCTCACATGTTCAGTTTATTTCTACTCACAAGCTTCCGTTTACTTAACATGTCTACATTTTACATTACGTCACATGTTAATTACCTTATGCTCCAAGATACTTTACTTATTGTCTTTCTAGGTTCGGGATAAGTGCATTGGTAGTGCACGAGTCTCGATCTGCTTTTACTTAATTATATCTCTAGCTATTGCTATGTTAGCTATTGCTGGTTTTCGTTCATAGTTTGGCTTCCTTTGTGGTACTTGCTATTTGGGGTCTGACCTCACTGGTTTTGTTTGGCCGGATCTGATAGAAGAGCCCAAAGGATCTTTCGTACCATCTACTCGACGGTGGCCATCCGGATCACCACAGTACCTGAGTGGGTTTCTTATTTTATTTGATATGTACATTATTCTTTTGTGGCGTTTAGCCTCCAAGCACGTGTTTAGTTCGTATTTTTGGATCTTGACATTTAGCCCACGGGCCAAAACATGATGTGCGTATTCTAAACTATAGCTAGAGCTTATTATGTGTGACTATTACTCTTGCTAGTTCTCTATTTTGAATTACTAGATTCATGATCATCCATCTATATATGGTTTAGAATGCTTTACTATTGTATGTCTGATGATCATACTTCTTGCTCCTTGTATAATTGCCTGAGATTGAGATACCTAGGATTGTTTAACCTAGGATAGACTGTTGGCTTGTAGGAGTAACCCCCATGTCTTGACAGCTTATACGTAATTTCAGAGTACTGGTGTACTTTGGAATTGCGTAACTGGCCTTATCCGTCCCCACTTGCCGGTATTCTGGTTCTGGGACGTGACATAGGTTTTAGTGGTGGCCTATGCAGGTCTGATTTATCAGATATATGGGGGTTACTAATGTTTAGTTATCTTAATCACAATTATCCTTTTTTGATATCCTTCGTATTATTCTCTCTCTCTCTCTCTCTGATCCTTTGACCTGATATCTGCCTTGACCGTTGATCTCTTCTGTTCCCTCGATTTGATCCTTGTGTCCTTTAACTTTCAGGGGAACTGTTCCTAGTCCTTCCGATTATCTTGTTTGGGGTTCTGTCACTGACAGGTTCGCAATCTTCTGTTAGGCCAGTTATGGAGGATCAGTCTCAGCATTCAGGTGTAAAATCGAGAGTTGACTCGAGGGCAGAGATGCTAGTCCATTCCGATCAGCTAGTTGTGCCCGTACAGTCAGCAGTCAGAGCAGAGATAGTTCTAGATCTGTCTGATGTACCTGTACTTATAGGGATCATCAAGAATTGATAGAGTAACAACAACGACGAGATCTCGTTCTCTAGCAGGTGACCAGATGTTGATAGACCGTAGTAGGCAAGGAATACCAGAAGTATTTCAAGCCGAGGACTTACCGCCAGAGGGAGTACATATTGGAGCCAGGCTGTACCAGTCATCCAGCCAGTCAGTATATCGAGTCCGACCTACTATGGAGGCAGTTCGAGAGAACGAGTATATAGCCAGGAGGACCACATCTAGAACTGAGGGTCATAAGAGGTCCATTCACCCATATCGGGCTTTTTACCCCGTTGTCCATCACCAGTACTAGCAGACCAACGCATATACCAGCACCAGGAATTACCAGTCGTATGTTCCTTCTGTGGAAGGGAAGGGCACTCTCATCTTACTTGTCGGAGGGCTAACCTTCTATGTTTACCGTGCGGATCACTAGGCCATATGATCGAAGTTTGTCCCTGGAGGAGTCCGGCTGGATCGTCATCCTTCCAGCCCTCTAACCAACAGGTACTGGCACCGGTTCAGCAGTAGCAGGCTCAAAGGCCTTTACCGACGCAGTCCAATACATTCCAGCGGTAGTATGAACAAACCCAAGATCGGAGGCCTTTACCGACCTTGTATTCTATCTATAGGTGAAGTACAATGATCGGCTTGACTTATTCGAGAGTGAAGGCGGGTTTTTCGTTCCACTCTTCTGTCTTCGTACCTCAAGATACGTGATAATTATCACATGTCTCGACTATGATGATACGTCCTGGGTAGTGTCATGTCTTAGACTAAGTCATTGGTACCGACTTACTTTGAGACTTGACCTTTATCCATTTTGGAGTCAGCGTAGGCCAGCGAGGATGTTGGTCCCTACTCAACTGTCCTAGGAGACATATTTATTCATATGCCTCCAGTCCTTCTTTATTGTTGTTGTGTTACTGCTTACACATTTATTTATATTAATGTTGCCTTCAATTACTCATATGTCATGCTTCGTTTTACTGAGATGATTTTGTTTTCTTGAGCTTTTGTTTTGGTTATCTTGCTTGACTAGCTTTAGGAAATTTCGAGGACAAAATTTTCTAAAGAGGAAGAGTTGTGAGGCTTGTCTCACGGTATCAGTATTTATCTACAGATACGCATTTTGTGCTGTACTTTCTTGATTTTTGATACCCAGAAACTTTTTCCAAAACTATAGATTTCTTGTTTATTGGCATACCACCGATGTAATGGTGTGTATCGACGGTTGTTATTCTCATTGTACGAACTTTCGACAAATGTCAAGTAGCCCGTATTTTGACTTGTCTTTTGTTTTGATTTAAATCTTGACTCGGTTTAATTTTGTCACTTTCGTTTTCTGTTATACGTATTTCTAGTATACGTATACGGTCTTCGATCTGTATTTTATTTTGTCTTATTATATTTTATTTTATTGCTCGATCTAGACTTTTTTTGATCTTGAGTGGTTCAATTTGGTTTGGTCCAACTTGGCTTGCTTGGGATGGTTTGGCTTGGTCTATTTTGATGGGTTCAACATGTTGAACCATCTTTCCCCTTCCTTTTTATAAACCCCCATCACTTTCTCACTCCTCCATTATTTCATTTCTCTTCTTCCTCTTCATCTTCTTCCTCTAACCCAAGGCAAGTACATCTTGCCAAATGTTGGACAATGCTATTTTTATTTGTCTATTATCTTCCTCACTTGATTCTAAGACCCTTTAGTTCTTGGCATTTTTTTTTATTTTGGTGGTTCAAATTTTGTAGATCTAAGTTTATGTCATTTTCGGTTTTCCTTGGTTTTGACCTATCAAACTTGCTTGTTTTCAAAATCTAATTGTTCTATGTGGTAGAGAATTTTATTTTACCCAAATTTGACATTTAAAAAGTTAGATTTGTTTTGTTTTGACCGAGTTATGCAAGTTTGAAGTTCATGAGTTACTTGGCCATATTTCTCGAATTTTTGGAGAAGATGAACAGTCTGGCCGCATGAGTCCTGCAGACCGCATGGGTTCTTGGCCTCTTTTGTCCCACGGACCGCCGAGGTTCTACGGACCGCTTGCAGTCCTGCGGACTGCCTTGGTCCTGCAGACTGCATGAGTCCTGCAGACCGCATGTTCTCTTGGTCGTTTTGGTTCTGCGGACTGCTTGGGTCTTGCAGACCGTATGGTTCCTGCGAACCGCACGCCTTGGCCGCATACCTCCCTGCTCCCCCTTTGGGCGCATGTCTCCCTGCTTCGCTTGGCGCCACTTGGCACCGACGCACCTTGCTTGCCCTATGCCTCTTGGTGCAAGCTCACCCCGTGTACCTTTGCCCTTGCCCCTCGCATGTTTATTTATTTTATTTTATTGTTTAAACTTGGCCTAACTTGCGACGACCCTACTTAATAATTTGATATTTCTTTAAATGAAATTTTAACACGATTTGATGACCTTGTACAGTTAGAGAATGATTGTACACCTTTTTATGCTCTTAACACTAGCCCAGATTTTAATTATTGTTTTATGTCAAGTAGTTATTTTATCTATTCCTTCTTACATGTTATGATGCGCATTTTATCAAGATATTTCTACATGCTATCCATAGGTCTATGATTTGCTTAATCTAGATAGTGACCCGTTGTGGTGCACTCATGATTTATGTCTTTCTTTCCTTGCTTAACATGATAGTGGCCCGTAGAGGCGCACTCTTGACAAGTACTCTTTACATGAGAAGTATTTGATGAGAACATAAAATATTATATTTTTATCACTTAATATTTCCTATTTATGCTCATTTTATGACTAAAGGTGCTCATTATATTTCTATTTTGATTTAGGTTGCAGTTGGAGACACTATGTGCAAAATGGAGCTAAATTATAATTTTGGACAATTTTGACACCTTTTACAAAAATAACCATAACTTTCTCATCCGAAAAGCAATGGAGGCGAATCAAAAAGCTTTGGAAAGCTAAGACATAGGGCTACAACTTTTATATTTTGTGTTTTTCGCAAATCAAGCAGCATCATGGACGAAATCAGACTTGAAGTTGGGGCGAAGATGTTGTGAACAAAAATAGGAACCAAAATAACCATTTTCCTACTTGTTCTATGACTTATTCTATTTGGTTTGAGAAGTTGTAACTTTTAGAGGATATGTGGAGAGATATTTTGGGCTTGAAACAACTAATTTATGGTGTATAAAAGGGGGTAGAAATCATGAGACAAACACACAACACAACTCTTCTTCTTCTTCTCCAACTTTTCTTTTGAAGTTTTGATGAACATGTGCAGCTAAAAGTCTTGTTGGTCAAAGTGTACGGAAGCCTTGGAATCAATAAAAACTTGTGAGATCTAATTTGTGTTTATATTTTTGATTTGTACTTTGAATACCAAATGTTTTCTTATGCATATTTAATAATTTTTTTGTTTAATTACTAGGATGCATACTAGTTTATTATTCTTGATAATCTACTGCTAAATTAGATATCGAATCCGGAATTGTTTGATCCATCTAATTTGTGAAGCAACCAAAATTTAATAAATTACTGCTTTGTATTATTAAATCTTTGGAAGAAAACATTCGAGTAAATTAAATGCAACCGCTTGTGCTTGTGTTATTTTGTTTCATCGATCTCATTGAGTTTAATACACTACTTGATTAAACTTTTAGCGCTTGTCTGGGGTTGTTTAGTAGTTAAGGTTAATTATGTCGCTTGTTTCTAATTAACTGTAGCAAAAGGAGATAGGAAAATAATTCCAACGATGAATATTCATAATTCATACCAATATTTGTTTGCGTCTATGATCAGTTTCAAGATTCCAATGGTAGACGTAGACCAACGTGTGCTATTTTGATTTATTTTCATATTCTACTTGCTCTTTTTTATTGACATTTATTTTATTCATCCCCCCTTTCGTTATTCACATAGCACAAATCTAAACTAATTACTCTCCGTGGGATCGATCCTTACTCTTACTTCTACAAATCATTTTAAGAGTAAAGGTTTTATTTTTGGGTGCCTACGACAGCACACCAAATTTTGGCGCCGCTGTCGAAGAGTAATTTTAGTTAATTTTTGTGCCTCTTGTGATATTTATTTCATTCTTGTAATAAAATAATTTCTTTTTGGTTAGCAAAAAAAAATCTTGAACAGGACATGGCGACCAATTCTCAACAATTTGCCACTTGGCTGGATCTTCCATCTAAGCACGCTAATGAGGTAAATGTTTCTTCCCTTGAAGAACAAATTGCAAGTTTAACTTCTCTTGTTCATCAAATGGTTGTAGGTAATATGCAAACAACAATGGCTTGTAGGATTTGTTTAGTAGTAGGGCATCCAAGTGATATGTGCCCAACTCTGCAAGAGGAGCCCAATGATGAAGTGAATGAGACATGTGAATTTTTTAGAGAGTCACAAATGATGTATAATCCCTATTCAGACGTACAACCTAGGATGGAGTGGTCATCCCAATTTCAACTATGAAAATCCATGATCACATCATCCCGGCTTTCAAAATCAACTAAGTTACCAACAATACAATCAACCATATCCCGTGAACAACAATCGGGCCAAACTTCTGACTCTGGTATGTCTTTAGAAGAAATTGTTAAGTCTCTTGCCACTAATACCTTACAATTTCAACAGGCGACAAGGGCCAGTATTCAGGAGATGAGGGCCAGCATCCAAAGTCTGAACAATCAGATGAGCCAAATGGCTACAACAATTAACAAGTTGGAGGCACAAAGTTTGGAAACATTGTCATCTCAAATAAATACAAAAGAAAATGCAAGTACAATTATTTTGTGAAATGGTAAAGAAGTTGGCATCCGAGTAAATGAAGTACTACATCGTCAAAACAACAAGAAAAAAATAATTTTGTAGACACGAACATTCCTAATGACGACGTAGTAATTATGCACAAGAAGTTTTTGAACTTGATGGCAAAGATGGATTGGAAGTTGCCATCATTGAGCATCTTGAGAAAGGGAATGAAGAGTTGTATTTGATATCTAATTTGCAGGAAACTAGAGCAGCATTCACTGATTTTCTAAAATTACAACAGTCATGTAACTTTCCTTATATGGCATTATCAATTTCTAACAACTAGAAATTACCATCTATTTTGTAGGCCTCTATCCAAGATGAGAAACCCTTGCATAGTTATGTCAAGTGTGCATAAAGTCGAGCCAACGACGTATTAAACAAAGGCGCTGCTTGGGAGGCAACCCAAGGGGAGTTTGTTCTTATTCTTGCATTTTTTTATTTGTCTTTCCTTTGCATTTAGCCTTACATTGGGACAATGTCAGTTTGAATGTGGGGAAGGAGATTTAAATTATTTTAAGCAGTTTCAGTTTTATTTTTTTAAAAAAATTGAGTTTTTATTTTATGTTTTTGTGGTTTTCAATAAAGTTTTATTTTATTTTATTTTTTAAAAAAAGTTTTGTTTTTTTTTGTGATTTTCAATAATTTTTGGTTGTGTATGTCATGAGGAAGATTTAACTATGTTTAAAAAATTCATAACATGATTGAATAAATACTCTTTTCAACTTAGAATTAATTAGTATAGTTATTTTCCTTGAGAATGGTTGTGACTAAATTTGGTAGACAAAAGCCGGTGAGATTTTGAGTCTTTAGACTGATACATCAGTCTCACTATTTTCTTTGATGAGAGACATTCTTCCATGGACTTGTTTCTCTAGAACTTTCTTAGATTCTTTTCGAGGTCACATCGGCACATGCATACATGAATATGATTAAGGCCATCTTTGTTACACGCTACATAAGCCAAATAGCCTACCCTAAAATTATCTTTCCTTTGGTTGAACCCCTTTGGGCCTTATTGCTTCAATTTTTGTGAACCCATATTACAAGCTTTAACCTGAAAAAAATCCTTACCCAGGCCAGAAAACTAGTGGAACATTATGATATGTATGGGTGTATAAAAATAAGTGTGGGAGTATCTAAATTTCTAGTTTGGCTACATATTTTTATTCTCAAATTCTTGAGTTCCATCATGAAAAAAATGAAAAAAAAAGCAAAAAAATGAATGAAAATAAAAAAATAAAAAAAAGATGATGAGAAAAAGAAAGAAAGAAAGAAAGAAAGAAAGAAAGAAAGAAAGAAAGAAGTAATGAAAAAAAAGTGATGGAGGAAATTATATTTGATATTCATTTTCATAATTCTTCCTCCAATTCCAATAAAGGGGTATGTTGAATGCTTTAAGGTCAATTTGAAAAAGATAAATGGGGTGATTGGTTTTATATATTTTATATATTCGAGCTTGAGTTAAATTATTTTTGCTCCACTAGTTTTGATAGTTTTTTTAGCTACACTCCCAAATATATCTTACCTTGGTCCTGAGCCCCATTACAATCCATAAAAGTCCTTATGATTTGTGTTATGCATGTGGTCCAAGTGGTGGAGAATGAGAAGATATGCAAGCTTATGGTAGATCATTTTTTTTGGAATGAATTTGAGCGAAACACATACCCTTCAAATATATGAGAGTTGAGTGTTTATTCCCGTGAGGGTCTACAATTTAGTTTACTCTATCTTCAAATAAAATTACTTACTAAGTAATTAGAAGTTGTTTAAGAATATATTTTTATGATATGTTATGAGTTTTGAAGGGCATGGTTATTATTTATTTATGACATTACAACCTTGATTTTTGTTTTGAAAAAAATAAATAAATAAGAGTTTTGTTCGAGGACGAACAAAAGTTAAGTTTGGGGGTATTTGATGAGAACATAAAATATTATATTTTTATCACTTAATGTTCCCCATTTATGCTCATTTTATGACTAAAGGTACACATTATATTTCTATTTTGATTTAGGTTGCAGTTGGAGACACTATGTGCAAAATGGAGCTGAATTACAATTCTGGACAGTTTGGACACCTTTTACGAAAATGACCATAACGTTCTCATCTGAAAAGCAATAGAGGTGATTCAAAAATATTTGGAAATCTAAGACAGGGCTACAACTTTTATATTTTGTGTTTTTTGAAAATCAAGCTGCATCATGGACGAAATCAGACTTGAAGTTGGGTCAAAGATGTTGTGAACTAAAATAGGAACCAAAATAACCATTTTTCTACTTGTTCTATGACTTATTCTATTTGGTTTGAGAAGTTGCAACTTTTAGAGGATATGTGGGGAGATATTTTGGGCTTGAAACAACTAATTTATGGTGTATAAAAGGGGGTAGAAATTATGAGACAAACACACAACACAACTCTTCTTCTTCTTCTCCAACTTTTCTTTTGAAGTTTTGATGAACATGTGTGGCTAAAAGTCTTGTTGGTCGAAGTGTACGGAAGCCTTGGAATCAATATAAACTTGTGAGATCTAATTTGTGTTTATATTTTTGATTTGTACTTTGAATATGAAATATTTTCTTATGCATATTTCATGATTATCTTGTTTAATTACTAGGATGCATACTAGTTTATTATTCTTGATAATCTACTGCTAAATTGGATATCGAATTCGGAATTGTTTGATCCATCTAATTTGTGAAGCAACTAAAATTTAATAAATTACTGCTTTGTATTATTAAATCTTTGAAAGAAAACATTCGACTAAATTAAATGCAACCGCTTGTGCTTGTGTTATTTTGTTTCATCGATCTCATTGAGTTTAATACGCTACTTGATTAAACCTTTAGCGCTTGTATGGGGTTGTCTAGTAGTTAAGGTTAATTAGGTCGCTTGTTTCTAATTAACTGTGGCTAAAGGAGATAGAAAAATAATTCCAACGATGAATATTCATAATACATATTAATATTTGTTTGCATCTATGATCAGTTTCAAGATTCCAATGGTAGACGTAGATTTAGACCAACGTGTGTTATTTTGATTTATTTTATATTCTACTTGCTCTATTTTTATGGACTTTTATTTTATTCATCCCCCCTTTCGTTATTCACATAGCACAAATCTAAACTATTTACTCTCCATGGGATCGATCCTTACTCTCACTTCAACAAATTATTTTAAGAGTAAAGGTTTTATTTTTGGGTGCCTACGACAGCACACCATAAACCATGATAGTGGCCCGTCGTGGCGCACTTTTAACAAGCAACCTTAACATGATCATATATGATAGTAACCCGTCGTGGTGCACTATTGAACATGTCTTTACATGCTTATATGATAGTTGCCCGTAGAGGCACACTCTTGACAAGTACTTTTTACATGACAAGTAAACCTAACATGGCATGTATAATCAAGATGCTGTTACGACGACTATTCTTCTTGCTAATAGAACACTTTTTGGACACCGTAGTTGATCCTTGTGTGTGGGTGAACAAGCTACATGTCTCTTCTGTATCATGTCTAGGACATGAATTCCTAGTAACCACGGTCAGGGATTCATACTGAATCTAACTAGGTTAATGACTAGATTGATCAAGTAGTTCATATAGAGAGATTTTCCATTTATAGGCGATTCCGTTATCTGGGCGCCTCAAGTGGACTTGTAGCCTGCCGACGAGTAGGGCGCATTTCCAGCACAATGTCATGTGTTGCACCAATCAAGCTACCTAATAACTCTCTTAGTGTACATTTGTCTCCTGGGCGATGTTCCCACTATTATATGTACATGGGATACATTTGTCTCCTGGGCGATGTATCCACTATAAATTCATGTAACTTGCATCTGGATAACCTGGATAGCTGCAGGATTTGTGACTGTGGGAATATCTCGTTGCATCTTGTTAGTAACTAGGCTTGTGATAACCCTAGTTAATTAAAGTAGCAAGCCGTACTCATTGCTTAGCCGTGAATGATGGATGGAGCCAGTCCAATCCAGTCTAGTTTTATCTAGGCAGTATCCGTATGTTTATTTCAGTACATTATTGTTTATGCCTTACTTTTGTCGATAAATGATCGGAGGCTGAGTTCTGTTCAGGTGAATGGTTATAATTCCGGTCCTTGTTTGGTTTACGGATTGTAACTCGACTTCCGGAATAGTTCCTAAGTCATCCTATAACTGTCGTTCTATATAGTTCTCACATGCTCTCATGCTTTAGTAATTCTATATGCTCACATCTTCAGTTATCTCACAAGCTATACATGATCCCTATGTCGAGTCACCATGCGCTCAAGACCCGGCTATTTCATAAGCTAACATGTTGAGTTTATTTCTACTCTCAAGCTTTCATTTACTTAACATGTCTATATTTTACATTACGTCACATGTTAATTACCTTATGCACTAATATACTTTATTTATTGTCTTTCTAGGTTCGGGATAAGTGTATTGGTAGTGCACGAGTCTCGATCTGCTTTTATTTAATTATATCTCTAACCATTGCTATGTTAGCTATTGCTGGTTCTAGTTCATAGTTTGGCTTCCTTTGTGGTACTTGCTATTTGGGGTATGACCCCACTGGTTTTGTTTGGCCAGATCTGATAGAGGAGCCCAGAGGATCTTCCGTACCATCTACTCGACGCTGGCCATTCGGATCACCACAATACCTAAGTGGGTTTCTTGTTTTATTCTCCTACTTAATATATACATTATTCTTTTGTAGTATTTAGCCTCCGAGCATGTGTTTAGCTCGTGTTTTTGGATCTTGACATTTAGCCCACGGGCCAAAACATGATGTACGTATTCTAGACTATAGCTAGAGCTTATCATGTGTGACTATTACTCTTGCTACTTCTCCATTTTGAATTACTAGCTTCGTGATCATCCATGTATATATGTTTGGGACGTTTTCTATTGTATGTCTGATGATCATACTTCTTGCTCCTTGTATAATTGCCTAAGACTGAGATACCTAGGATTGTTTAACCTAGGATCGACTGTTGACTTGTAGGAGTAACCCTCCATGTCTTGACAACTTATACGTAATTTTAGAGTACTGGTGTATATTGGAATTGCGTAGCTGGCCTTGTCCGTCCCCACTTGCCGGTATTCTGGTTCTGGGGCGTGACAAATTCATAAAAAGAAAAGTGTACAATAATCTTCTTCAAGAATATGATTCTTCAGGAACCAAGCGAGTGCAACTTACACTGCCTCGTTAAAGACCTTCCGAACGAAAACTTAGTAGAAAAGAACCTCAATGGAGGAAAGAGTACACTACGTAAACACATATTTCGAGATATCTCCATGAGCATCTTCAGGATGCTCACCCTCAAATTATAAAAATTATATTTAATTTTTACATCAATATAGAAAAATTTCAATACATTTGAGTATTACATCTCATTCCATTCTTTGTCTATACATTTTTATATATTGCCTTAATATCCTAACAAATATTTGTAGACTTATTGATTATTCCTAGAAGCTTGCAACTCCTCTTGATTGTTGAACTATTGAAATCATAGCTATATACATTCTATGTTTTCTTAAGAATGATTGGATAAAATTGCCACAATGATTTGTTTTAAGTTTTTCTAAAATACATGTAACATTGTTTATAAAAGATATACCTTGTTTGTGATATCCCCTTAAGGAGGATCAGATAATTACCCTACATTTGTATATCTCATTATATCAAAAATATGAATTAAATCAAGAATGATATGTCATTTCCAATGTCCATGTGTAGATGCATATCAGCAGGTTCACAAAAAATATTGTGCCGAGTGAATGACGGTAAAGAATTATATTTATGTTATTCAAATATGGTACTTCAAGACCAGAACATGTTCTTTTATTCTTCGATCGTAACGGATCCTACAGACCATATCATTATAAGTATACTACTCATATTAAATCTCCTTAGGAGATTTATCTATACAAGAGTTTATCTCTTCAGGAGATTAATATTTTTCTGGAGATTCTCTTTTTAGGATATTAACATTCTCTCTTCGGGAGATTATCTCTTCAGGAGATTAATATTCTCTTCGGGGTATTGTAGTAGGTCTTTAGAGATTTATTTCTTCTATAACAAGGCATTTTATCTTTCCTCCTATCTCCCCCTGACGGGAATTTTGTCATACCAAAGTGAGTAAATTTTATGTTAAATGTCTCATATTGAAAATATTTAATAACCTTAGAAGATGAACGTATAATTTTCGTTATTATAATTCATAAAACATAGAAGCCAAGATATATTGCAGTTTCAAATAATACTAACCTGATCCATAAATCTAATAATGTAATTCAAAATGAAACTACGTACTTATCATTTAGATATAATCTTCATGATTGATGGTATAGAAACAAATTTATCCTTGAGATCAATGGTGCATGCTGCAATTTGCTAAGAGATGATCACACGAATGAGTTTTGATTATTCATATCATCATTGTTTTGGGGGTGTCTTATCGATCATGTCACAATCTAAAAGTTATAAAATCGTTCGACCTTTAGCTCACAATGGATCCTTAGGTCTCATCTTCGTTCCAAATTTTGTAATTCTAGAATTTTTATATTTAAAATTTTTCAAAAATGAAAATTTATACGTATTTGGTTTTGAATTTTGAATATTGTATTTCATTTCCATTTATGAGACAACCCTGGACCAATAAAAGACCCATTGGCAATTGTTGTAGACCTGTACTAGGACCCGTGTGTAGAATGGATTCATGACTCGATTCACCCTTGGACCATTGGACCCTTGGTTTTCTTTGAGTGACTAAGATTGGTGGGAATGCCCCGGATTAGTGATTTGGCATATCCAAGGGCCAAGATTTATTCTCCACCATATAATAGCCCCCACATCTCTTTCTTCTCCCTCATTTTCAATTTTTTTTATTTCTCTCCATCAACCCAACTTAGACAAGTACACCTTGCCAAATGGAAAAGCCATGATTTTATTTTATTTTTTGATTTCTTTTGTATAATTTAGTCAATATTATGCACAATTACATTCTCTACATGTTTAGTACCTTGTCTTTTCAGATTTGATCGATGTTTTGGAGTAGTTTAAGTTTTTTAAATTAAGGGTTTTATAGATTTTGTGGAAATGGTCTAACAAAACTTGTTATTTTCGACAACCATTTGTCCTATGCTATAGGAAATTTAATTTTCTGCAGTTTTGGCTTTTGTTTTGCCAGATTTTGAGTTATTTTTAGAAAATTATGGTCATTTGAAGTTTTAGGGTTTTTGGAGCTTATCCTCGATTTTTTGTTGCTCTTTGGAGAAGACGACCCTCTATGCGCGCAGGTGGCCAATAAGACAAAATTATTAAGTGGCCATAGAACCTGTAGCATACCCCTGGCAACATGTGTGTTGGCCTATTGGTCATAGTCGAACCTGATTTTAATAATTGATCAAACTCTGTCTCGATATAAGGGCTGTTTGCCATTAAAATTGTTTGATTGAAAACTTTAACACAAACAGAACAGTGTTACAATATAGGACTTAGATGTAGTCCTAGGAGTACACTTTTGTTTAAGCTGGGTCCTTAGTGCCAATGGAGTGAGTGGTAATACGTTGACTCCGTTGACGGGCTGACGACGGTTATCGGTTCTCTGGAGGTGTAGATTGCTCTGGGTGCTGGAGCTTGCCGAGAGGAGGAAGACGTTGAGTGTCTGTATCTGCCTCTCTGGTGATTCTCTGTATGTTTGCTGTGGATTCTGTGCGTTGGTGAGAAGGAAATGATCCCTCTATTTATAGTTTTGCAGGCTGGCTGCTCATGCGCGCATGTAGGATGCGCTGGTGTGTGGGGACGCCACGTGGGGATTGCTGATGGAGGCGCATGGGATGCGCCCTAATCGAGGGGTAGAATTCTTCATACTACTGTTTGTGAGCCGGCACGTAACAGAGGAGAAGATCTTTCTGTTGCTGAAATCTTGGATGAGTTGAGTCAAAGGACACGTGTCATCGACTCATGGCTCGGAGATCTCGGATTTGGTGGGGGGAAGTGATCTGGTGAGCTGCGCCTTGGATTGGACGCAGGAGGAGGCTGCGGCTCGTAACCTTTAGGAATTACAAACCGTTCGGGACGCATGGCTTTTGAGGCACATACAGGTCACTTTCCTTCTGGCTTTTGGGATCAGAGAGCAGTCTGAGATGCATGGCTTTTGAGGCGCATGCAGATTTGGGTGCATGGCTGCAGAGGCGCATGCGGGTGGTTGAGTGGCCACGTGGCAGTAGCCGTCGGGATGAAGTCATGATGATGCTGACGTTGCCGACGCTTCGTTTTCTGAAAAAGCTGTCAACTGTTCAGACTTTGGGAGTTGTGCTGCCAACTCTGTCAGTTCAGCATTTAATGTTTTTGACATTCGATGGACAGCTGAGTGGGCGCGTCGATTGGCGTTCCACTCGGTATAGAGATGTGTGGGGGCGCATCCTCTGTGATGCGCCTGGTACTGAAGGGCACGTCTATGTGATGCGCCTGATGCCGAAGGGCGCGTCTGTGTGATGCGCTGTCTGACTGGCGTATCCGACATGTCTTTTAATAATGCGGCTATTTTGCTCCTCGAGTGCTTTAAATAGCCGTTTGGCTGAATTCGAGGCGTCCGGTTCATCCATTTAATGCAAATTCATTGTACGGAATTCGGAGAGCCATCCACTTGGCGCGTGGGTTTGATCTGCCCGGCCTATAAATAGTGGCATGAAGAGAAGGTTTGCTTCTCGTTCCCTCACGTACTTCCGACATGAACTTGGGTATTCGGGTGCATTCTGTTGACGAAGTGTTCCCAAGGGTGAAGATGAGACGCCATGTCGTCGTTGATGCACTTGGAGGTGACTGTTACATCCAAAAGACGGAGTCGAGGGCTTCTGAGGAAGGCGGAAGGTGCCTGTTGCATCCAAAGATAGGGATGCTCGGGCCTCGTCTCCGTTATTTCGGAAGAGCCGTAGATCGGAATGGCGGTGCTTGGCTCTTTCTTCCTTCAAAGTGGGTGTCGCCCACTCTGGTTGTGTTGAAAGCTGCTCCTTTAGCCGTGGTTTCGATCACGGTCTTCCTTCGCCTTTGGAGGCTCTTTCGAAGCCTTCCCTGGCCACAGATTTGCGGTCCTCTTCTCTTTCTTGGTTCCAGCCAGAGGGTTAAATGCTTTGTTTAGTCGAAGCACTTATCAGGTGAGCCGGGCTGGAAGAGCGGTACATAACTGGGCTGCTGAAGGGATGCACATAACTGAGCTGGATGCACATAACTGAGCTGCTGAAGAGATGGACATAACTGAGCTGGATGCACATAACTGAGCTGCTGAAGAGATGGCGGGATGCGCCTGGTTGGAGGCGCATAGTATCTGCTGTGCCTAACTGGCGGCGCATGGTGACTGCTGCGCCTATCTGGAGGCGTATGGTGGCCGCTGGCTGTAGACTTAGGATCTTTCCTTTGTAGAAATTCTCCTTTGTACAACCTTTTCTAGACATGTAATAGACTTTTGTATATAAATAAAAAGTCCTTTTTCAAATGTCTATACTTATTGACTTTACTGTGAAGTGTTCTGTCCGAGTTCTGGCGTATGTAGTGTCTGGCGCATGGGCTTTCTGGTTTGTGAAATTCCATGCTTCTACAAGACCCCCTTCAAAGTTTTCAAAACTTTTGAATAAGTTTTAGAATACTTTGAATAAGAAGCATGGAGGTTAGGGCGCATGATTGTTGGGCGCATGCCTGTTCGGGCGCATGCTCCTCTCAGTTAATGCATATGATGATGCCTTGATAACCGAAAAGATTAATGATGATCTTTTGGTTGTATTTGCTGTTATCTCTTCACAGAACCCGAGGCGACGGCTGAGATCACTCGTCATCGGTTCACGCGTGCGACCACGGCCTATAAATAGGTAAGAGATGGAGAGAGAGAGAGTTCTTCTTCTCTGTGCCTTTGCCTTCTTTAGAGTTCTTCTTCAAAACCCTAACTCCTTCCTCTTTGAGAGAATGGCTCCCAAGACTCCTCGCGGCGGTGCTGGCAAGGGGAAGGAGAAAGGAAAGGAGCCTGTAAAAGTTGTGGCGGCTGACGTTCCCCGTCGGCCTGTCGAAGTTTGGCCGGAGGTGGTTGGTAAGTCTCATTTCTCGTACACCAACGCACATAGACCTTGAGTCTTTGATGATGTGCCGCAGTCTTTGTCCGCCGACGCGCATGGGTTTAAACCCTGATGGTGCGCCGAGGCTCTACTGCTGACGCGCATGGGTTCAAACCTTGATGATGCACCGAAGTACTGCTAACGCGCATGGGTTCAAACCCTGATGATGCGCCGAAGCTCCCTTTTTTTTCCAGACACATTGTGTGCTCTCTTGTTGCTTCTAACATTTTTGAATCTTTACTAGTGTCAATGGCAATCCCGTCTTTGAATGAAGTGTTCTTGGAGGCTGCCTTCAATCAGATGGGAGTAGATTATGACGAGGAAGTGATAAACCCTCCTCAAGATGCTCTTATGCTGGATCAGCCTCCCGAGAGAATGACTCAAATCCGGGAACAACAGTATGGGTTCCTCAAACGGATGATGGAGCGTGGAGTTTTAAAATCTTCTACATCTGATAAAGTGACCTTCTTGAAACCTGAGTTCCTATTCGGAGACCGCCTCACTTCTACTGAAGCGACGGTGTTGAAGGTCAAGGAGGACTGGTTCTTTGCAGCAAATGGGGTGCATATGACTGTTAAGCAACTTGAACGTCAATGGCCCTTGACGTCCTTCTGTCGCCTTGTTTCCAAGAGGAGGATGTCTTGGGATATTACCCCCTCGCAGGGGGGAGCGGTGACTGGCGTCATCCAAATTGATTCTACCTCCGACCAAAGGGATACTTTGACCGTCGTACGGTCTGGGTATTCTTTCACCTGGCGGACTTTACGTCCTGGGAGCGTCTACAGTGATGTACCCATTGATACGTTTGCTTATAGTGCTTCGACTTTTACACATCATATGTTTTTGATGGAACTCTCATACCCGAAAGGAGATTTTTGGGTGGAGGGTTGGTGCCATTATGTTTCCAAATGGGATAGACTGACACTCTGGATCTTGTCGCATTTTCGGACTGAGCTCCGAGAGATTGGGTTGACTGCCGCGATCCGTGCTACCCAGGCGGGTGTTGACATCAATAGGCATATGTTCCTCGCACTTCTGGAGATGTTTGATATCCATACCGGGACCTTTTTTACTCCGGTGGGGGAGTTAGGGCTCGCTCTTCATGAGATGTATGAGGTGTCAAAACTCCCTTGGGGTCGGAACCCTATGAAGAGTATTTTTCGACCAACGAAGAGCTTCAGGTCCTGGGAGACAGGGCTGAGGAGATGACGGCCGTTTTCAAGAAAGTGGCGAGTCATCATTACTATATGCAGAGAAGGGATAAAAGCGGGATGCAGTCCCATGTGACTGCTTGGAGGGATTACGTCTTTAGACAAGACAAAGAGGACCCTTCGCAGTTTTCTACTCCGCCGGCGCTCTCTCGTAGCGAAGTGCTATCCGAAATGAGCAGGTTAGGTGAGAAGAATCCTCGAGGGAATGAAGACCAGCAGTCAGATGAACGCTCCTACAGCTGCTTCTGGCATCTTGCTTATCGAATGTCATCCAAGGCGGTGTTGACGGCCTACCTGATGATATGGCTCCGAGATTGCGTGCTCGCGGGCGGATCCGGCGCCGTAGAGAGGGTGACCCGGAACTTAATCCTACCAGCCGTAAAGTTGGTCTTCGGCCGGCGTTTGGCTCTTCTCCCCGCAATGGTATGTAACCTACAGCGAGGTTTGCGAGAGTTTACAGGAAATGTGATTCATGACAGAGGCAGAAACAATAACTTTCCGCGTGCCGAACTGCCGTTTCACTATTTGATGGGATGGTTAATTTTGTATCATCCCAATGTGATGAGCCCAGGCTCAGAAGAAGACTATAGGGCTGGAGATGCATTCCTTCGCCGTTTCCATCGGAGGAGCTGGTCGCACACTGGTGTCCCTGTCTGTAGAAAGGTTTTATCCCGTCTTCAAGGTTGGAAGATCACCAAAGTTGGTCCAATCTACTTAGGTTTTGAGGCTAACGAAGATTTAAAGGATTCGGGCGAAGGTACCACCACTCTGCCTTAATGGGGATTCTGCTGGTTGCAAAGTATTCGACCGTCCCATCTGGTGTACCGAAACAGGAATCAGTGCTACCTGGAACCGTATCTGTCGAGCCACTTTGTACGGCAATTTGGTTATGCCCAGCTGATGTTGGATAACCCCAGTATTACTCTGGGGTATGTTGGAAGTTTGTTGGATGGTGCACGAGCTTGGCATTACTATAATACCGGATGTACCGGGGCTCGTTTTACTTTGCCCGTCCTAGATCCGCGGCCGCCCATTCTTTACTCGGCCGCCAAATTTTACTGTATTATGGCTGCCGCGCCCTCCGGATATGATAAGGAGACCAGTCTTATCGCAGGCACCCAGTTAGCAGCGACCGGGGACATGCCAGTGAAAGCCCGATCACATCGTCCGCCAGAGGCGGGTCATCGGGGTGCCCCTTTCGCATCTCAGGCAGAACCCTCGGTCGATCGATCAAAACGATGTGCAGATACAGGGGCTGAATCTCCTGCGCCGAAGAAGCAGAAGAAGGCGTCGTCACCGACAGTGTCATCGAACTCAGCGTCCGCAGAGGTAAGGATGCCCTACATAGTCTGGTTTAGGTTCCGTATTTTATGTAACCGATGCCTTCTTTTGTAGGAACTGCTAAAAAGAAAGCCTCGTACTCCAAGATCGGATGGGAGTAGGCAAAAAGAGATGGCGGGCACGTCTGGAGTGCGTATTCCGTTGACTATGATGTCTCCCATGGAGGAGAATCCGGAGGATGCTGTCGTCGTGGAGATTCCGGTATCCCCGGATTTGTTAGGAGAGAAGCTGAGGGTGCAGCAGCTTCTGAGATGATGAAGGTCACAACGGAGGCTTCGAATGCCGAGGGGAGCACGCGGCTTCCTGGCGGTGAGGTGGAATGGAGTTCGTCGTCTTCGGATGACGTTGCTCCAGAGCTGCAAGAGTCTGTTGCGGGGGCAACAGATATGGTTGGGACAGAGGAGAGGGTTGATTCCCCTCCTTGTCATGATGAGGGGAGGTCGGCTATATCATTGCCGAGTCTTACCCCAGCTTAAACCGTGGAAGTTGAGGTGGCTACCGATCAGGAGGTAGCGACAGATTCTATCCCTATAGAGAGACTTGAGAAGGATGAGACCCTTCTGCCGGTCCTGTCTCCCGGGGCGAGCCAGGAGATGAGTGTTGATCTTCCCGTTCTGCCGGGGGAGGTACTGGTCGCTGATAGGACGTTAGGGGTAGAAGAGGTGGCCGTTGACGTCGGTGGTTCCTCCGGGCTTGAGAAGGGCAAGGGTGTGGAACCCTCTGTTACTCCTTCTACTTGGGGTACTATCTCGACGCCTGTGCCGGCTTCCTCTGTTCCTTCGGCTCCTCGGGCTAGCAGTCTGGCCCCTGTCGATGAAGAGCCTATTGATGTCGAGGTTCAAGCCTCGTAGGTTGAGGTTGGCAGATCTTCTTCCGGTCCGCTAACTGTAGTAGCTCCTCCAACTCCTGCTATGATGTCGTAGGTACTGGCGGACGCAGACGAATATGTGAAATTCTTCATCGAGGGGGTGTACAAAATGCTGCAGAGGGGTGTATCTGTGGTGATGGATGCCAACGGGAGCTTTGCGACGGCAAGAACTCTGGCAATGCCCTGTATCGAGCTGATCCGCGTTCACCATGGCCACGACCATATGGCCGAAATTTTGGAGGCTTCGGTAATCGAGCTGGACGAGCGGCTTGCGGAACTTCAGCACATCCAGCAAAATGACCTCTCCGCCCTGATAGATACGAAGAAGGGGAAGTTGATTGCCGAGATCGAGTCTTCCTACCAGGCCACTGTGGGCATTTGGGAGTGCGAGGTGGCTGAGTCTGAGGCTGCGGTAGAGCAGTTGTCCCAGTCCATGAAGAAGACGATGGAAACGCGAGCTGCGTTGGATGCTAACATCGCAGAGATCAACACCCAGATGCGCCGCCTTGAGGATCAACGGGCCCGACTCCAGTTAGATGCCGAACGTGTCCTGGCTGAACACGTAGCATTCAAGAAGGAGGAAGCGACTTTTACTCAGCGGACTCTTGCCTTGGCTCAGCAGTGACAACAGCTTGATGAGAAGTATGAGAGCGAAACTTCCGCTGAGGCTATTGAATTGATGCGTCAAGAAGCTGAGCGTCGAGTCCTGGCGACTGTAGAGACCCGTACAGCCGACTTAAGACGTCGGGTCAGAGAGTTCTCAGCCCACCCTGGAGAGGTTCGGGGACTGTAGTTTCTCCCCTTTTTTATGTTCTTTTGCAACCCTTGCTGGGGGATAGTGTAGTTTTGTACTCTCTCTCTTTTTTTAGAAAATAAAGAAGTACACAACCTTTTTTGTGATGTGTTCATTTTTTGTTATTATGAACTTGATGATTTGTGTGGACCTATTATCTTTTGCGTACCTTGGTTTCTAGGTACAGATAATAAGTTTGAAGGAACCAACATGTTTTCTCAGAGGTAATGTGGACGTGACAATCATTGAGGTTCAAATGATAGAATTCTCCTACTCAGAGGTATTATGGACGTGGTAGGAATGATCCAGGGGAATACGCTGAACAACTCAGAGGTGATGTGGACGTGGAAGTTCTGCGATCAATGTACGACAACGCAAGGGTTGTTTGTACGAGATGTTTACTCAGAGGTAATGTGACGTGGTAAACATGAAGGATAGCGTAGGCTTACGAAGTATAAGATTCTGCTTTGTAGGGTGTAGAGGGATAACTCAGAGGTGATGTAGACGTGGTTGTCTTTCTACTGGCGGGTGCTACGGAACAGTTGGGTTCCGAAAGCGTATGAGAAGGAGAATGTGTGTGAGCCCCGATGATTGGGCCCACAGATCCCCTTTGGGGAAGTACATGTCTGAAGGATGTCAAGAATAGTACTTCTTCAGGAACTTGTCGTTGATGGGCATCATGAACAAGTCCCCATTGGGTTTGACGAGGCGGTAAGCACCGTTTGAGTATACTGTCTCTATGATGAAAGGTCCTTCCCACTTGGGCTCGAACTTTTCTGGTGTCTTGTGAGTTAACACCATCGGCCTCCTGACTGCCAGAACCAGGTCGCCAACTTGAAAAGTTCTCTGTTTGACCTTCTTGTTGAAAGCCTGTGATATACGGGCTTGGTAGAGTTTGATGCGTTGTTGAGCCAGGAGACGCTTCTCATCGAGTGCCTCCAGTTCCCGTAAATGACGATGTTGATTGTCCTCTTCTGTGAGTTTGTTTGTTATTGCTACGCGGAGTGAGGGTATCTGGATCTCGAGAGGCAGTACCGCTTCGCTCCCGTAGACCAGGAAGAATGGTGTGTTGCCTGTTGGGGTCCGTACCGTTGTACGGTAGGCCCAAAGGCATTCGCCAAGCTTTTCGTCCCAGTCGCGTTTGTTGGATGACACGACCTTTTTGAGCAGCCTAACGATAGTTTTGTTGAACGCCTCTGCTAACCCGTTTGCAGCCGAATTGTAGGCGGTGGATGCCATATTTTGAATACGATTCTTGTCACAGAACCTGCTAAAAATATGGCTGATAAACTGAGGACCATTGTCATAAATGATCCGCCGGGGTACTCCGAAACGATAAATGTCATGGTGTTTGATAAAGCTGACCACCCTGGAGCTCTTTACTTTCGCCAGTGGGACTGCTTCTGCCCATTTGGAGAAGTAATCGGTGATGGCCAGGATGAAACGGTGTCCTCTTGATGAAGGAGGGGTTATTGGTCCCACAATGTCCATGCCCCAGGCTTCAAAGGGCCAGGAGGCGACTGTAGGATGTAGTGGTTCAGACGGTGTATGTATGAAGTCTGCATGAAGTTGGCATGCGTGACACTTCTTAGCATATTCAACAGCGTCCGCGGCCATGGTTGGCCAGTAGTAGCCCATACGTCGTAGTCGATCCTTGTAATGCCTGTGGTTCGTATTACGTATTTCTGGAATACGTGTACGTATTTTATTCTGTATTGCATGATTCCTTGCATCTTGGCTTGGTTATTTCTTGGCTTGGTTTGGCTTGGCTCGGTTTTCTTTGGTTCAATATGAACCAATGTAAACCCCCTACCTACCACCACCCTTTGTATTTATTAAGCCCTCTTCCTTCTCTCTCTTCATTCAATCATCTT
The DNA here is from genome assembly GCA_029216955.1 of Iris pallida. Lineage (NCBI taxonomy): Eukaryota > Viridiplantae > Streptophyta > Magnoliopsida > Asparagales > Iridaceae > Iris > Iris pallida. The sequence goes on along the minus strand of JANAVB010038819.1, from coordinate 2,997,291 downwards.
CTTCTTCCTCATTTACTATCTTCACCTACCAGAGAGAGAAGAGAGAGGTCTAGGCAAGTGCAACTTGCTTCATGGAGGAACTCTGATTTCATTACTCCATTCTCTTCCTTACTGCATTTTAAAGCACTTTAGAACTTGGCATTTTTACTTTCCATGGCTAGATCCTTGTAGATCTATATTTATTTTATTTTCGGATTTTCGGGGTTTTGATCTATTTAATCCTGTTATTTCTGAGTTTTGAAGGTTCCATGTTGTAGAGTAGCTCGTTCTACCCCATTTTGACCTAAGGAAGTTCAGATTTGGGCTCCGGATGATGGAGTTGTGGAGCTTAAGAACTTGGCGCTCATGGAGTTCCCCTTCTCAGAAGTTTGGGGAAGAAGAACTGTATCCTGACTTGACCGCATGAACATTTCATGCGGCAAGTATTCTCCCTGGCGCATGGGCTTGACTTGACCGCATGACTAGTTCATGCGGCAAGTGTAACTTAGCCGCATGCACCCCATTGTCTCCTAGCCGCATAGGCGTATGGATAGCATGGCTGCCTAGGACCTTGCTCCCGAGCCGCATATGCGCCCATCCCGCCAGCCGCATGAGGACCCCGCTGCTCCCAGCCGCATGAATGCTCTAACTTAGCCTCATGCGCCCTCACTTCTTTCTGGCCGCATGGGACTTCACTTGACCCAGCCGCATGAGAACTCCTCCCGGCCGCATGAACCTGATTGGTCAGCCAGCCGCATGGATCCATCCCCATGAAGTCCCCACTCTTCCCGCTAACCGCGTATGCACCGTCAACCCCAGCCGCGCATGCAACTGTCCCCCCTCCCAGCCGCATGAGCAATCGCATTGACCCAGCCGCATGGGTTTTGCTATTTTGGGCCGCATGGACTTAGGTCTGTCCGAGCCGCATGAAGACCCCCCCTTTCTAATTTGAGCCGCATGGGTTGCTTCTTCTCGAGCCGCATGGATCCTTGCTCTGCAGCCGCATGAACCCATCCCGCCAGCCGCATGGGTTTCCTTTCCTGAGAACCACATGCGCCCCCTTGTCCTGGCCGCATGGGATCCAGTAACCCTGGCCGCATGAGCTCTCTTATTTGAGCCGCATGTGCCCCCTCCTTTCTGTCCGCATATGACTGAGCCGCATGACTTTCTCATGTTCCTGTGTACTATTATTTATCATTATTTGCTCATATTTTGTAACTCCTTTATTAGGCATTTTACGCCCGTTTTATATCCTTACGCCTTTTGTCCTGAACTTGATAATCCTGAATTGATGTAACATGCTTAGAATTAATAACTAAACTTGACACGATTGTGACCCGTAGAGGTGCACTCCTGACATGAGTAACCTGACATGACATGATAGTGGCCCACCGTGGCGCACTCCTGACTAGTACATTTGACATGAAAACCTGACATGAACTATCTTGAGCAGCTGTTGCGACGGCTACCTGACATGACATGACCTGTATAATTACTTGGACACCGTGGGCGATTGTGCTTGTATAAATAATCCAGTCCTGTCTTACATCATGTCTAGGACAGGGACTCCTGAGTACCACGGTCAGGAGTACCTATTGAAATGGACTAAGGTTAATAACTAGATTAATATATTAGTCATGAAGAGATTTCCCAGCTACAGGCAATCCCGTTACCTGGGCGCGCCTGGGATCTGTAGCCTGCCGTCGAGTAGGGCACATTTCCAGCACACTGTCATGTGTTGCACCCTTCAAGCTACTTAAGGGTACATGCGTTTCCTGGACGATGTACCCACCTGAATTCAACCCTAATCTTTCGTCCTGGGTAACCTGGATGGTCTGCAGGGCTTGTGGCTGTGGAATAATCTCACTGCATCTTGTTAGTAAATAGGCTTGTGATAACCCTAGTTAGTTAAAGTATCAAGCCGTAGGTCTTGCTTGGCCGTGAAATGATTGGATGGATTCTAACATGTCTAGTCTGCCCTGATCTTGTTCCAGATTACTGCCTGACTAGAATGCTTGTATTTATTTTACCGATAAATGGTGAGAATTCCAAGTTCTGCTCAGACGAAGGGTTACAACTCCGGTCCTTGTTTGGTTTACGGGTTGTAACCTGGTTATCTGAATAGTCCCATGGTTATCTCATCGTATATCATCCTGATGTATTTTTCTTTAATTCCAGTACTTACTTTATTCCAGTTCTTACTTTTATTTATACTCTTGTGCTGATTGCTGGTTTTAGTTCCTAAGTGAAGCTTCCTTTGTGGCACTTGCTCTTTCTGGGGTCTGACCCAGCTGGTTTTGTGTGGCCAGATTTCGGAGCAGCTCCAGAGGATCTACCGACCTTCCAGCCAGATGGTGGCCACTAGACGGAACCCTGGCAACGAGTGGGTTTATTTTTGATCTCCCACTTTATTGTAAAAATATTCTTTTGAGGCGTTTAGCCGACGAGCACCTGTTTAGCTCGATTGTACTTTTATTTACTGTCTGCCTACGGGCTGTAACATGATTGACAGATCCTAGGGTTGATCATGTATGACTAAACTCTTGCTAGTCCTGACATTTTGTAACGACTAGCTTCATGATCAGCTGAATATGTAATGTTTGGGACGCCTTACTATTGTATATTTAATGATCATACATCTTGTAACTTTTACTTATTGCTTGTGATTGAGACAATAGGCTTGTTCATGACCTTAAGAGACTGCTGGCTTGTAGATAAACCCTCATGTATCTAGACAGCCGTGACCGTATAGCGAGATGGATTCAATTTCATATACGTAGCTGGCTATGTCTGCCCCCGCTCTCCAGTATTCTGGCTCTGGGGCGTGACAATCCTGCAACTTAGGACCGGGTTGATGAGCTCTGCAAGTTCCGTCATGAGCTTCTCGAAGAGCTTCGGCTGCTTCTTCGTTGGACAGGCATCGAAGGAGGAGCCCATCGAAGGAGCGTCGGTACAGCATTTTGGTAGCTGTATCATAGTAGAATCGAAGAGAGCGTCTCCTGACTGAGATGGCTTCCTTCGGGTCCTCTGGAAGGATTCCGTAGACAGCGAAGTCGATGAACGGGAACCTCCAGTCTCGGACATTAACACCAGTGTTCGTCGGCATGGCATGAGCCACTCACAAGCATAGGTTGTTTCTAGGACAAACCAAGTCTCGGCCAGTTACCGTGACATAGTGTTGAGTCCCAAGGGGCGCTGCCAATGAGGCTGCGAGGCCAGCCAGAGCGTCAGCCTCCAAGTTTTTTAGACGAGGTACGTGTTCGATGAAGAACCCGGTGAAGGTTGAAATGATGTTCAATGCAACTTCATGGTAAGGGATCAGATCTTCATGGCGAACCTCGTATTGCCCCCGAATCTGGTTTACGACGAGTTTGGAGTCACCGTAGGCTTCCAGATGGTCCACCCCCAGCTGTTGTGCGAGCTGGAGTCCCATGATGAGTGCGTTGTACTCGGCAACATTATTGGAGCACGGCTTCGAAAGGGAGTAAGAACGCTGGATGACCAACTGATCGGGGGAGACTAAGCCTACCCCCACTTCCGCGATGATTTGGCCTTTGGGGCCTGTTCTTGAAGCGCCATCGAAAAACATCCGCCAAACGGAGCTTCCTTCGGTGACGTTGGATTCTTGGACCTCATCCGGGATGTCTTCATAGAGTTTTAAGGATTCTGGGATGGGGTGTGCAGCTAAAAAGTCAGCCAGAGCTTGACCTTTAACAGCTTTTTGCGGGACAAACACCATATTATACGGTGTTAGCAAGATCGCCCATATGGCTAGCCGGGAGTTCAATGATCCTGGCTTCGTCATGAGGACTCTGAGCGGATTGACTCGGAAAATGACATGAATTGTCTAGCCCGAGACATAATGACGAGTCTTCTGGATGGCAAACACCAAAGCCAAGCACTCCTTTTCAACGGGGTTGTACCGGTGTTCGGCCCCGATGAGCGTTTGACTGAGGTAGTAGATTGCTTGCTCATAGCCTGTATCGCTGTTTTGAGCCAGCAGAGCGCCAAGGGAATGATCCATGGCACAGACGTAGAGGAGAAATGGTTTGCCGGCGACAGGTGCCACCAGGACTGGTGGGCTCGTCAAGTAGGCTTTGATGTCGTCGAAAGCCTTTTGGCACTCCTCTGTCCAGACGTAAGAGACTCCCTTCTTCATGAGCTGAGTAAAGGGTTGACATTTACCGGAGAGGTTTGCTATGAACCTCCGGATGTATGCCAGACGTCCCTATAGGCCCCGAAGTTCTCGAAGATTCTTTAGAGGGTCCATGTTGAGGATGACTTTGGTCTTCTCAGGATCAACATGAATGCCTTTCGCCGTGATGACAAAGCCCAAGAAGTCTAGTAACCCCCAGGAAGGATTTAGCGGGGTTCATTTTGAGTTGATGTGCCCGCATGAGATCGAAGACTGTCTTCAGATCCTGTAGGTGATCTCCTTTGAGGCGGCTCTTGACTGCGATGTCGTCAACATAGCATTCGACTGTCTTGCGAAGATGTTGACGGAAGATGGTGCTCATAGCTCGTTGGTATGTTGCACCGGCGTTCTTCAAGCCGAAAGGCATAACTGTGTAGCAGAAAACACCCTTCGGAGTCCTGAATGACGTGTGTTTTACGTCATCGGGAAACATCTTGATTTGATTGTAGCCTGAATACTCGTCCATGAAGGACATACGTTCAAAGCCACATGTGTTGTCGATCATCACATCGGTAATTGGAAGCGGGAATTCGTCCTTCAGGCAAGCAGAGTTGAGGTCCCTGAAGTCGATACAGACTCGTATCTTCCCATTCTTCTTGGTGACAGGTACGACGTTGGCTACCCAATCTGGGTGCTGTTCCTCACGGATGAAGCCGCTGGTCAAGAGTTTGTCCACCTCCTGATCGATGGCATTCATGATGTCCGGACGGAAACGTCGCTGTTGTTGTTTGATAGGTTTGGCATCAGGTAAGATGTTCAACCTATGCATTGTGATCTGTGGACCGAGTCCCGGCATGTCTTCGTAGCTCCAGGCAAGGACGTCGATATACTCTTTAGCCAGCTGGATTAGAGACTCTCGGTCTTCTCCTTCTAGGCTTTTACTGATGAAGATGGGTTTGGAAGAAGATCCGTCCCCAAGGTCGATCTGCTCAACTTCATCTTCGGTGGGAGGTTCACGTAACTCAAAACGAGACTCCCATTGTTCTCCTAGGCGTTGAGCCCAGGGTTCTTCTTCGAAGGGTTCCGGCGCTTGGTCTTCGCTTTCACCTTTTTGAGGTTGTGCTGACGTCATGTTAGCTGACAGCACTTTCCTGAAGACTGATCCGATACTGGTATCAGAATCCCAAGTCGATGCTTCGGACGAGTGGGAATGTTCTACGTCTTCTGCGTCTGAACTCTCTGGAGTTGCTGGCGGCGTGACATAGCCTACCCCCCGTCGAGTCCGATTATAGTAGTCCTGCGGCTTTCCCTTAGGTGTCAGAAGCCGGTGAGGGAGACGTCGACCCTTGCCGTAGTTTAGGCCTTTGTTGCTTTTTAGGTCGTAGCCCATCTTTTGGATGATGTGCTTTGCCGTATCCGTGTACCGATAGACTTGTACTCTGTCGGTATCAGGTTCTGGCTCGAGTGGCAGGAGGTCTTGATGACGCTCGACTTTGCCCAAAATGATGGATCCTTCGTCTCGGCTTCGTGGAGGGGCTATGAAACAGATTCCTTGAGACGGGACTACTCGATTTACATGGACGGTCGTTATTTGGGTTTGCAACGACCGTAGAGCGTTATCTAATGTATACATGGCATTCCAATGTGGAAGACAAGAATAATTAAAAGACACTCTATTATTGATGAAGTACGAGATCTTATCCCGTGGGATTACATTGTCTAAGGAGGGTGCATCTACATCAGCAGAGATATATTCACCAAGCTCCTCATCTGTAAGCACTGGGGTCGGATCAGGAGAACCCACCACAGCTTTGACTTTGGGGTCTGAGAGGGTTATGTGAGCCCTCTCTGGCATCTTGGATGACTGCGGGGGCTTGCCCTTAAGACGCACCTTCAGAGGTGCCTCAACTGCGCCTCCTGTGAGTGGTGCCTTCCCCTGTAATTTTGCCACCAGGGGAGCCGATGTTTGAGGCGGCTTTCCCTTGAGGCGTATCTTCAGGGGAGCCTCAGGAGTCGGTACTTTCCCTGATAGTTTGATGCTCATTGGAGGCACCTTCTGGGGTGGTTTGTCCTTCAGTCGGATCTTCAAAGGGGCGTTTGGAGTCATCTCAGGCTCCGTGTCCGGCTCAGTTGCCGTCTCTGCCTCATCATCAGTATCGTTGGCTTCCTCCTCATCAAGTGGCTTGTACAAGTCGGAATCGGTGAAGTAGGCTTCAATCCCTTTAAAAGGATCGATGTCTGCGAACTCCGTCCGGATGACGCCGTTGGTGGATACATATTTCATGCATTGGTGGAGCGTGGAAGGCACCACCATGTACTCATGTAGCCATGGTCGGTCGAGCAGGATGTTGTAGTTGACCTCGGCATCCACCACATAACAAGTCACCTTAGTTTTGAGGTTGCCGATGCGACACTTCAGTCGGATCTTGCCCAGTGGCTCGCTTTTGCTAGCGTTGAAGCCACTGATGGTTGTGTTGGAGGGCGCCAGCCGGTACATTGGGATCCCTAGTTTTGATAGCAGCGCCTTCGGGATGATGCTGAGGGAAGACCCCGGATCGATCTGAATCCGGCTCACCTTGACTGAACCGATGTACCCTGTGTAATACAGCGGTCGGTTATGTCGGTGATGCTTGAGCAGCATGTCTTGTTGGGTGAAAGTTATGTTTGGGATAACTTCATCCGCACAATGACAGTGCGCACAAGTAGTTGGGAGGTCTTCAGGCTGCTTGACCTGACTGAGAAAGGATTCAGCGTCCTTCAGAGCTTCGCAGAGAGCTTTTCGGGAGTCTTTGGAAAGACGCAGGAACTCGAACAAAGACAGGCGTACAGGAGTACTGGCCAGTTGTGCCAGTATGTCAAAGTTGTGGGGCTTGGCTAGCCCCGTAGCATTCTCCTTCCGTAGAGGTCTGTCGAAACGGGCCTCCACCGGCTTCTGCTTATTGGCTGCTGAGGGTTTATACGGGCCCTCCTCAGGGATGGTGCCAGGAGGCACCACCTCGACGGCAGCTTCGCCGGGCTGGGCGTTCTGTTGTGCACGCGTCTGCACTGGAAGTGCCACTTCCGTTGAAGAAGAGACCGTGCGGCAAGACTTGATCTTCCTGCCTTTTGATTTGGAGGTAGAGCGTACCTCCGGTTGAGTCACCTCAGAGACGAGGTCGGGGTAAACCCAGAGGACCTCTCCTCGAGATGTGGTGAGTGGGATGAGTCCACTCGTATTGTCACGGGTAGGTGGCAAGTTCACCGCCTCCATTGTCGCCTTAGGGATGGGGACAACGCTATCTTGTGTGGTAGTCGGCGGCAAGGTGCCGAACTGAAGTAACACCACATTGGCTGACACCGTCTTCTCTTCATAGTCGACGGAGATTACATCACCATTGATCATGCGCTGGATGTAATTCTTGAGGACGTAGCAGTCCTTGGTCGGGTGTCCGACAAACCGATGGTAGTGACAGTACCTCGGGTTGTCCACTTTCCCGACTTCATCGGGCCGCTTTTGGTCCGGGAGCTTGATCTTATTACCCTGCTTCAATATTTTAAAGAGTTGCAGGGTGTCTTCGTCATTGAATGAATACACCTCCTTGGGTCTCGGTGCCAGTGGATGCTTCTGAGTAGGCGCAGATGCGCCTTTCGAGGCATTAACAGTCAATGCCTGTTTCCCCTTTGCTTCTTGTCCGGAGTTGTTGGCTGCGGACCTTTTCCCCTTATCATCAAAGGCGGGGAAGCTGACACCCAGAAGACGTGCATTGGCCGCCTTCTTTTCTGCGGCTTCAGCTTCGATGATCAGGGAGCTCCAGTCGGGAGGGGGAGTAGAGTTGAGCCAGAGCTTCACTGTAGGCGGCATGTTCATGCTGCAAGAGGAGAGGAGCGCATGTTCTGGCATGCCTGAAGGTAGCTTGAAGCAGGCCTGTCGGAAGCGTTCGATGAACACCCGAACCGTTTCTTTCTCCTTCTGGCGTATCTCTATGAGAGATGCCATCGTCATGTCCTTTCCGCCGTCGTAGAAGCGATCGAGGAAGAGGCACGTCAAGTCGTCGAAGGACGATATAGAATTGTCGGGGAAGCTGCAGTACCAGTCATACGCCACCCCTTTTAGGGCCCCAACAAAGATGCTGGTGAGGAGCGCGTCCTCCTTTGGAAGATGCCCCTTCTGTGACTGGAAATATGTCAGGTACCGATGCGGAGAGTCCTTCCCGTTGTACGGCGTGAGTGTTTGTGGTTTATACTTTGGGGGATAAACCACCTTGTTCCACTCGAGGGGATAAGGCTGGGGAATGCCCATCTTCTGGCGCTCCTCTTGCCTGTTTTTGGACTCGAAGCGCTCCCGCAAGTCCTTGATCATTTCGACCACATCCTCCGTGGAGCTAGGAGTCGGGGAAGGTGGTCCCATCTGGAGTGGAGCGTTTAAGGGCTCCGACGTCCGGGGTGCTTCTGTGTCTGAGGGTGCCCGTTGAAGGGGTACACTCGACTCTCCATTGGCTCCTGGGTCGGGACCGGTTGAAGGTGTCCTGGTCAAGGCCGACCGTATATCAAATACTACTTGAGTCAGTGCTTGCATAGAGGCAGAGAGGGTTTTGAGTCCTCCCTCTAATGAGTCTATGCGCTGGACAATGTCCTGCGGCGGCGCATCAGACTCGAAATTACCCCCAGTCATGTATACTATCATGACACGGCCGGGAGTGGATGGATTGGTTGAGACTTCGCTCTCGGCCTCACTTTCATGTGGGGGAGTCACCTCTCCTGGTGTTCCACCTTGGCCACCCCCAGCCACATTCTGGAGGTCATTCTCGACGGGCGCATCTGCAAGGGCCTTATTGCCCTCAGCTCCGTCTTGAAGGGCCTCTTCGTCTCTACCCCCAGCCGTGTCCTGGGGGACATCCTCATTTTGAGTGGCTTCTGGGAGGCTGACTTCGCCTTGGGGATGAAGATCCGCCGTAGCTGTGCTTTGGGCATCTTCGTCTTCGGAAGGAGGCTCAACAAGGGTCTGACTACCCCCAGCTTCCTCCAAGAACTTCTTCCTCGACCGAGTGCCTTCGAACACTCCAGAGGTCGAGACAGCTGCCTTGGTTTTCCTCGGCTGGCTTTTGGATGAAGACGAGGAATTGCCAGTCGTCTTTCGGACTGACGAGGAGTTGGAGATCACGTTGCATGAAGCAACCCTTGGCTCCTCTTCTGTTGACACCTTCATCCCGAGGCGATGTCGGGGGGGGTGTCGATGATTGCACCCGCTGGAAGACTGACTGCCTTGGTGGTACTGCTGCCTTGCAACAGCAGTTGATGGTGACCACCGCACAAGTATGCCCCGTGAGAGGCACATCGTGCCTGTTGGTCGACTCTCCTGACCGACATTTGTGAGTGATCACGTTACGCAGGTCGTTGGAGGAGTGTGCTACCTTCACACCCCCTTCAGGCGCATGGCAAGGCCAAACGCCGGGGTGGTCAGGTGAGTGCTACGCCCCCTGATCTAATACCAAGCAGGCATCACGATCAGTAGTGGGGGAACCACAACATTTGAAGTGACTTGAACGGACCTCAAACGCACAACCAGAGGAGGCGCGGGAGTTCAAGACCACTAAATTTGCCTCACTCGACTTGGTTGTGCACGCAGTAGATGCGCCCAAGTGAGATGAGGACTTTGAAGGTCGACTCATTTTTAGTACAGAAGCACCTGATTCGACCTTGTATAGCTTGCCATTGGCAGCGCGCATGATTGTGAGGGCGTGCCTCTGGCCTGCTGCTGGCACAACACGTTTGTGGCGCATGGCCCGTGCCGCCTTGGATTTCTTTGTACTAGCCCGCTGGGGCGCATAGTACTCAGCATCCAAATTCTTCTCGCTATTACAGCGAGTGAGTCTGTCAAAGACAGAGACTTTTTGTGGCGCATCAGAGGTGATACACGGGGCATTGGCTGCGCCCCTGCTCCGTCGACGCATCTTCCTCGCCTGAGAGGGTGATGGCTGAGGAACGTGGTCAGCCGCACGCTTCCCCGAGAGATGCGCTGCATCAGCGGGCGCACCTTGGTTGCTGAGAACGTCAGCAGGAAGGGAGGGCTGGATTGGCGCATTCCCTTCAATGGTGGTGCTCGAGGCGTTGACCTTGCGCACCCAGACACGGCGGGTCTTCTTCGGCTTCGGCAGCCGCTTCGAAGGACTCGCACTTCCTTCAGAAATGAACTCCTCGTACGCCTGTTGATTGAGGCGTACGACCAGCATCTTGTGGGAGGAGCCCACCTTCACGTCGTCGGCCTGTGACACGACTTTCTCGGAAGAGAAGAAAGAAGTCCCCAGCAGAGACGCCAGCTTGTTTGCCATTAAAATTGTTTGATTGAAAACTTTAACACAAACAGAATAGTGTTACAATATAGGACGACCAGCATCTTGTGGGAGGAGCCCACCTTCACGTCGTCGGCCTGTGACACGACTTTCTCGGAAGAGAAGAAAGAAGTCCCCAGCAGAGACGCCAGCTTGTTTGCCATTAAAATTGTTTGATTGAAAACTTTAACACAAACAGAATAGTGTTACAATATAGGACTTAGATGTAGTCCTAGGAGTACACTTTTGTTTAAGCTGGGTCCTTAGTGCCAATGGAGTGAGTGGTAATGCGTTGACTCCGTTGACGGGCTGACGACGGTTATCGGTTCTCTGAAGGTGTAGATTGCTCTGGGTGCTGGAGCTTGCCGAGAGGAGGAAGACGTTGAGTGTCTGTATCTGCCTCTCTGGTGATTCTCTGTATGTTCGCTATGGATTCTGTGCGTTGGTGAGAAGGAAATGATCCCTCTATTTATAGTTTTGCAGGCTGGCTGCTCATGCGCGCATGTAGGATGCGCTGGTGTGTGGGGACGCCACGTGGGGATTGCTGATGGAGGCGCGTGGGATGTGCCCTAATCGAGGGGTAGAATTCTTCATACTGCTGTTTGTGAGCCGGTACGTAGCAGAGGAGAAGATCTTTCTGTTGCTGAAATCTTGGATGAGTTGAGTCAAAGGACACGTGTCATCGACCCATGGCTCGGAGATCTCGGATTTGGTGGAGGGAAGTGATCTGGTGAGCTGCGCCTTGGATTGGACGCAGGAGGAGGCTGCGGCTCGTAACCTTTAGGAATTACAAACCGTTCGGGGCGCATGGCTTTTGAGGCGCATGCAGGCGACTTTCCTTTTGTCTTTTGGGATCAGAGAGCAGTCTGAGGCGCATGACTTTTGAGGCGCATGCAGATTTGGGCGCATGGCTGCAGAGGCGCATGCGGGTGGTTGAGTGGCCACGTGGCAGTAGCCGTCGGGATGAAGTCATGATGATGCTGACGTTGCCGGCGCTTCATTTTCTGAAAAAGCTGTCAACTGTTTAGACTTTGGGAGTTGTGCTGCCAACTCTGTCAGTTCAGCATTTAATGTTTCTGACATTCGATGGACAGCTGAGTGGGCGCGTCGATTGGCGTTCCACTCGGTATGGAGATGTGTGGGGGCGCATCCTCTGTGGTGCGCCTGGTACTGAAGGGCGCATCTATGTGATGCGCCTGATGCCGAAGGGCGCGTCCGTGTGATGCGCTGTCTGACTGGCGCATCCGACATGTCCTTTAATGATGCGGCTGTTTCGCTCATCGAGTGCTTTAAATAGCCGTTTGGCTGAATTCGAGGCGTCCGGTTCATCCATTTAGTGCAAATTCATTGCACGGAATTCGGAGAGCCATCCACTTGGCGCATGGGTTTGATCTGCCTGGCCTATAAATAGTGGCATGAAGAGAAGGTTTGATTCTCGTTCCCTCACGTACTTCCGACATGAACTTGGGTATTCGGGTGCATTCTGTTGACGAAGTGTTCCCGAGGGTGAAGATGAGATGCCATGTCGTCGTTGATGCACTTGGAGGTGACTGTTACATCCAAAAGACGGAGTCGAGGGCTTCTGAGGCATGCGGAAGGTGCCTGTTGCATCCAAAGATAGGGATGCTCAGGCCTCGTCTCCGTTATTCCGGAAGAGCCGTAGATCGGAATGGCGGTGCTTGGCTCTTTCTTCCTTCAAAGTGGGTGTCGCCCACTCTGGTTGTGTTGAAAGCTGCTCCTTTAGCCGTAGTTTCGATCATGGTCTTCCTTCGCCTTTGGAGGCTCTTTCGAAGCCTTCCCTGGCCACAGATTTGCGGTGCTCTTCTCTTCCTTGGTTCCAGCCAGAGGGTTAAATGCTTTGTTTAGTCGAAGCACTTACCAGGTGAGCCTGGCTGGAAGAGCGGCACATAACTGGGCTGCTGAAGGGATGCACATAACTGAGTTGGATGCACATAACTGAGCTGCTGAAGAGATAGACATAACTGAGCTGGATGCACATAACTGAGCTGCTGAAGAGATGGTGGGATACGCCTGGTTGGAGGCGCATGGTATCTGCTGCGCCTAACTGGCGGCGCATGGTGACTGCTGCGCCTATCTGGAGGCGCATGGTGGCCGCTGGCTGTAGACTTAGGATCTTTCCTTTGTAGAAATTCTTCTTTGTACAACCTTTTATAGACATGTAATAGACTTTTGTATATAAATAAAAAGTCCTTTTTCAAATGTCTATACTTATTGACTTTGCTGTGAAGTGTTCTGTCCGAGTTCTGGCGCATGTAGTGTCTGGCGCATGGGCTTTCTGGTTTGTGAAATTCCATGCTTCTACAAGGGCTACTCAAGTTTATTTTGACTCTTCGACACTACCAGAGAACTACTACTCATTATATTCAAGACCGAAGCTGTATTTGCCACTTGAGTCAGTATTTTCTTTATGCAATATAATTTTTACATTTTTTAAGTTTAGGAATACATTGTACACCGAGTCGTACTGGCAAAGAAGCTACCCTAAAAATATTTTCAAAATATCCCATGTTTTGAAAAACAGCCTCCTATTTACAAAAAGCTCCTAACTGCTTAAAACAATTTCAAAAATCCCAAAAATTATTTTTGCAAAAACCTAACAAAATCCAGACAGAACTCGGCCCGAGTTCGGCCAGAGTTTAGCTAGTGAACGTTGCTTTTGAACTTGGTCCTCATGCAGTTATGGGTCTTGTCGAGATTTTCTCATAGAGTTCTGTTCGAATTCTGCCCGAATTTTGACAGAGTTCTGTCTTTGGAAAAGCTATAAATAAAGAAGGATTTCGATCATTTCAACTCACTTATTCACTTTCATCTCTTCTCTCTAAAGCCTACTGCTCTCTTCCAAAGTGTTCTAAGCTTTAATTTTCAAATTCCAGGCCAGTTATAATCCTCTAGTCGATTTGCCAGTGCGGTACGGTCTAGAAGCTTTAGAGCGATTGTAATCAAAGGCTTGATTGAAGAAAAGATACTTCACAACTGAAGTTGGTCGAGTACTTTGGATCAAAGCTTGCATTTGTAGAAGTTGCAAGGACTTCGTATGAAAACTTACGGTATTTTCCAATAGTGAATTCAACTGGAAGCTAGAGTTCTTCCGACTGCAATAGTCCTCACAAGAGAAAAACCAGTATACATCGCTGTCTTTGCGTTTCCTTTCTGATCTCTGCTTTTACATTTATTTGCTTGTGATATTTCTTTGTGATCTTGCTGCCAACTTTTTAAATTAGCAATATTCCACTGCCTACTCTATTCACCTCCTCCCTCTAGAGTATTGCATTTTACGATTCGTTCCTATAATTGGTACCAGAGCAGATTATATAGGTAAAGCAAGATAACATTGCAGTTATATTTTTATTCTTAATTGTTACATAGATCACAGCACAACACATGGCAACTGTGAAGTTCATAAGTGAAGGCCAAGCCACAAACATATCTCCACTATTTGACAGTACAAATTATACTTATTGGAAAACACGGATGAGTTCCTTCTTGAAATCTCTAGATTTTGACTTACGGTCTATAGTTATTGATGGCTACAAAAAGCCTCCACGTATTCTTGTTGAAGATATTTTAGCTTAAAAACCCTTGATAAATATACTGAGGATGAAAAAAAAAAGGCCAGTCGTGACGCACGTGCTATTAACGCTTTATTTTATGCTTTAGACATGACTGAATTTAACAGGGTGTCTATATGCACAACATCAAATGAAGTGTGAAAACTTCTCGAAGCAACCCACGAAGGAACAACACAAGTCAAGAAGTCAAAGATCAGCAGACTTACTCAGGAGTATGAGGCGTTCAAGATGAAGCCAAACGAATCTGTCACCCAGATGTTTACGAGATTCCTGGATATTTTATATCCTCTGTCGTCATTAGGCAAGGAGTACAGTAACCATGAGAAGATTTGTAAACTGCTGCAAGCTCTCACAAAGATATGGATTCCAAAGGCTACAACAATCATTGAAGGGAAGGATCTTACAACCATGTCTATTGAAACACTCATGGGTAAGCTACTCACTCACGAGCTGGAACTTCAAGACTTTGAAGATGCTACACCAAAGGAGAAGTCAGAGAAGTCGGTCACTTTCAAAGCTCAACATAGAAGAACTGTCGAAGATAATTCTAACAACAGTGAATCTGACACTGAGGATCAAGCTCTTATGGTGAGAAAATTTAAGAAATTCATAAGATTCAATACAAGAACGTAGGACTACAACAGCAAAAGCAACATCAATAACAACGAAGAAGAACCTATCTGCTATGGCCGTAAAAAGAAAGGACATGAAGAAGGACTGTCCAACATCATCATCATCAACTAAGAAGAGCAGCAAATATGACAAAGGCTACCTAAAGAAAACTACATCTCGAAGATATGCCAATACAAGCATATGGCATGAAAGTGAAGCCAACGACTCAGAAGACGAGCAATCAGATGACGCTACAAATGTACGTTTGATGGCTTACGATCAGGTAACCACTAACACCCTGTTTGATACTTATGATGATTTTACCTTTGAGCAACTAGGAGAAGCCTTTACTGACCTCTTAGAGGATTACATAAGATTGCATAGTAAATACCAGACCTCTAAGAAGGTACTCAAAGAGTACAAAGGTAAAATAGGAAGACTTACCGACCTACTAGATGAGGTTAGAAGAAGTAATAGTTCTAGTGAGGAAGGTAAGCTTTATTCGGTTAAGCTATTATTACACGAGACCCAAAGACTATCCGAACAGAAGGACAAGACCATTATCCAATTAGAGGAAGACTTACTTAAAGAGAAGAAAAGTCTCCAACAAACTATTGTTAGAAATGATGCATTCACTGCTAAATATAGCTTATTACATGACACCTCCAAAAAGTTGGATATTGGGTTAGAAAAATTGCCTGAAATTGCTACTTCCTACACTAACACGTGTCACTTACGAATCATCAGAACACGGTCAAACCCAACACTATCAGACCTAATCAAACCAAACTTTTGCCCAAAAAGACAAATATGCATACATTCTTTTATACTAAAAAATCTAGACCTACCAACAATGCACAACACACTGCATTCAACACTCAACATGCTAGATGTCACTATTGTGGCACCATCGGTTATATTTCTTCTGCATGTAGAGTTATAAAGCTTGTTAATTTAAAGATTTGTGCATGGATACTAAAAACTAACATTCCAGGACCCTACAAGAAATGGGTACCAAAGTTTTTATCTGCAAATTCTTTTGTAAGTGAAACACCCTTCACATGCTAGAAGAAAATGGATCCTCGACAGCGGTTGCTCACGGCACATGACCGGTGATGCTTCATTATTCGCAACATTGTCGAAGAAGAAAGAAGGATACGTTTCCTTTGGTAATAATTTGAAAGGGTACATAATTGGTATCAAAAATATTGGTAAGCCCCCCTACCCTGTGATTAAAAATGTCTGTCTAGTTACCAAGTTAAAACATACTTTGCTCAGCATAAGCCATTTAGTTGACCATGGTTATGGTATTAACTTCGTCAAAGACAAATGTACTATAGTTGATAGCTCAACTGGTAATACTATCTTTGAAGGTATCAGGGAAGACAATATATATATTTTCTATTTGTTAGAAGTTGCTAACAAAATAAGAAGATGCTTGATGGCTAAAAGTGATGAGAGTCAACTATGGCACATGAGACTCAGTCATGCAAACATGGACACAATTTCAAGATTATCCACAAAGAAACTGGTACGAGGCTTAACAAATATTTCTTTCAAGAAGGATACGGTATGTAGTGAATGTGAAAAGAACAAAGCTACCCGATCCTCTTTTATGTCCAAGAATGTTGTAAGTACAACTAGACCTTTACAGTTACTGCATATGGATTTATTTGGACCTAGTAGAATTGCTAGGCTAGGTGGTAAGTTATATGCTTTTGTAATAGTAGATGATTTCTCTAGATACGCGTGGGTATATTTTCTTGCACACAAGAATGATACATTATCAGAATTCGTCACCTTTTGCAAGAAAGTTCAAAATGAAAAAGGTTTCATAATTATTCGTATTCGAAGTGATCATGGCGGCAAATATGAAAATGCAGAGTTCAAACAATTTTATGACACACACGGTTATCTGCATGAGTTATCTTGCCCTAGGACTCCGTAACAAAATAGAGTTGTGGAACGTAAGAAAATGACTCTATCCCGAATGGCTAGAGTTATGTTAAACCAGTTTAGTCTACCTAAATACCTATGGGCTGAAGCTGTCAATACAGCATGCTATATTCTCAATAGGGTTCTAATTCGACCGATATCGAAGAAGACTTCCTATGAGCCATGGTTTGATAGAACTCCCTCTGTTTCTTATTTCAAAATATTTGGTTATAAATGCTTTATTCTTAATACTAAAGACAATCTGGAAAAATTTGACGAAAAGGCCGATGAAGGTATCTTTTTAGGTTATGCGGCGAAGAGCAAAGGGTACAGAGTCTTCAACAAGAGAACCATGATCATCGAGAATCAATAAATGTTATATTTGATGAACTAAATCAATACTCAGTCGATGATGATGATGAAGACATAAGTACACTAAGTACAGCTCCTGCAGAACCTTCACACAAAGCACCAACTGATTCTCTAAGAAAATCATGTACATAATATCACAACCCGCACCCAGTGTAGGGGCACGAAAAGTGGGTACGTCCAGCCTACGCCGCAGTGTCGACGGTAGAACGCTGTCCTATGTCACATATATCTAACATAGTATAAATGTACCTGTATAAGATATACTCTCAAATCGGAGGACAATACAGAAGGTACAAATCAATCACAATGCTAAGATGGAAATAGTACGATAAGATAGATATAAAATCTTAAAAAAGAAATACAAATAGAAGGAAATAAGTCTAAGTGTCTAAACGATATTAACGTCTCAATATCCACAAATAATAAAACTCAGATGTCAAATATAAATAACATAATAAAATAAGTTAAACTGCCTAGCTATCCAGCTCACAAGTGTCGTCTAGGTGAGTTCCACAGTATGTAAGGCAGAACTCCTCAGTGTCATCTATAATATTTTTAACAGGTCCAGTCAGGACAAGAATGAATATATCTCTCTCACGCAGTTCATATCATGACAGAAAATATAAAACAAGCAATAGAGTAAGATACATGAAATGTTGTATGAAAAGTACATAAAAGTAAGAGATATCTGAAAACTGAAAATATCTATATAGTAAGTAAGAACTGTAAGTGACTAAGTGATTTAGAGCACAAGATGGTTATATAAACAGTTTCGGTTGCACATGAATAAGCTACGGAGTTGCACATGAAAACCTAATGGGGATAATGATCACATAACCACTTCTACTCACCCTACAACAATCAATACACAAGAATCCAGTCAAGTTACGTTATTGCACATGAATAACTACTTTTATACATGAAGCTCATGTAAATATGAGTGTACATGAGAGCACATGAGTGTACATGAAGGCACATGAGAACATGTGTATACATAAATAGATACGAGTACAAGGAGTACATGATGCACATGATAAAGTACATGAATATGAAATATCCGATGCACCCGAGGGGGATAACATCTCATGAAAAGATCCATATAGTACTAATCCGTCATAACAATGTGACAACATCAAGTAAAGTAATCTAGAGCAAGAATATAAGTCCTAGCAAGTATGAAACGATCAGAGAATGTACTCGCCAGATATCCTGAGCGACTGATGAGAATAGATGTC
Organism: Iris pallida; assembly: GCA_029216955.1. Taxonomy (NCBI): domain Eukaryota; kingdom Viridiplantae; phylum Streptophyta; class Magnoliopsida; order Asparagales; family Iridaceae; genus Iris; species Iris pallida. The sequence continues at coordinate 2,979,125 of JANAVB010038819.1, read as the reverse complement.
CGTATAGGAGTAACTGAGTCCTATTTAGAAGAACACAGGTTACAGTGTATTAAAGATGTAATAAATGAAGTTTACAATACTTTCTACATGATTCTAAGTCGTTCTAGGTTAAAGTCAACTCTTGGTCAACTCTGGCCAACAATCTAGTCAAAGTAGGTCAACTCTAATCAAACTAGGTCAACTCTAGTCAAACTAGTCAACTAGTCTAGGTTTTAATCCAACTCAAGTCTACAAGTCATCTTAGGTCTATCTAGTCATTTTCTAGGTCAAGTATAGATTAACTATAGTCTAATACACTCCTATGTATATATACCATATACATAGCTAGATATCATATAGGACAAAGCCTATATAGGAAAACCTACATAGAACTTAGTCTATATAATACCTATATACAAGTCCACAAATATAAACCTAGCTAGTAACATCTCATAACATACATATCACATATATATACATACACAAATAGAGAAAAAGGGGTAATGTGTATAGCATGTGTGTGTGTGTGTGAAGGGGGGTCTGAATTGGAAATGGAAACCCCAAACTGGTTCCCAGGAACAGCCCCAAACTAAGCAGCCAACTCATATCATATATACATACAAGAACTATATATATATATACTAACTATATATATATAGGTACGTAGGAAACTATATATTAACATTATATACATAAAGAAAAACATATATATACAAAACTGAAACAAGTTATACATAAAGTAAAACATATATATATGTGTGTGTGTGTGTGTGTGTGTGTGTGTGTGTGTGTGTGTATACGTAGGAAACTATATATACAAAACTGAAACAAGTAAAACATATATATATATATATATATATATATATATATATATATATATATATATATATATATATATATTAACATTATATACATAAACCTAACATATAAT
>JANAVB010038819.1:2968215-2975715 GCA_029216955.1 Iris pallida | reverse complement strand
CTTCTTGGCCCCCGGGCGCCGCCAACGTCGGTTCAGGTGGTCTCCCGTGAGGGAGGCCGGATTGCGGGGGGGGGGGGGGCTCCGCCCCTATTTCTGGGTTTTTCGACGCGGTGGTGTGGCCGCCGCTTCTGGCGTCGGGTGCTTCGGATCTTTCTGGTGCTTCGACGGGGGGCTCCGCCCCCCTTGGCCCACGCATGGTGCAGAGGGTGGACCAGGCGCCATTTCGAGGGGATGGTCCGATTGTGGGAGGGGGGGTTTCGCCCATCTTTACGGCCCCCCTCCGGTTCAGTCACGGAGGTGCGGCCGACGTTGGCTGCTTCGGCTACGACGCCTCAGACGACGGGGGCACGCGGCGGTAAGGATGGCCCGGTGAGCTTTGCTGCAGCGGTGGTGGAGCGGTCAGCGATGGGTTTGGCGGGTGCTTCGTCAAGGGTGTCCTTTCGTCCAGCCACTGTTGTTGACGGTCGGAAGATGGCTGTTTTCTCCTCGTCAGATATGGAAGCCCTCACAGCGCCTTGTGGGCTGGACCTCATCGAAAAGTTTGCTCGACGAAGACTTCCGACTGAGACCATTAAGAAGGATTTCGATTCGAGGGGTTTCAGGGGGTTGATTGAAGTTAAGGCCATTGAAGATCGCCACGTCCTTATTCGTCCTCATGAGGAGAGCAATTTTCTTCGGCTTAGATCCAAGGACTGTTGGTTCGTTGGACGGGTTTCGATGGTGCTATTCAGGTCTTCGGTGGATTTTTCGCTGTTAAGAGAGGATCCGCGAGTTCCAGTCTAAGTTGCCTTTTTCGGGCTTCCGCATTGAATGTTTGATACTAATGCGGTTCTCTCCATCGCTTCTGGTCTTGGCACTCCGCTCTATACGGACCGAGCAACGGCTTCTTTTTCCAGGCCGTGTGTTGCTAGGGTTTTGGTTGAAGTGGACGTTAGTAAACCACTACATCATGAGGTTTTCTTTCAACTTCCTGATGGCATCCGTTCGCAGCCGGTCATGTATGAGCGGACCCCACTATACTGTGTTGCATGCGGCATGCACGGCCACGTAGAGAGTGACTGTGGTCGACCCAAGGTGGTGACGCCGGCGGTGGACAACGCAGAGAGGCCTACCGTCATTGACGCTACTTCCTCGGGCGTTACGCTAAAGGAAGGTGGCAAGGTGGAAGGACGTGGCGCTAGCAGGGGCCGGCGGCGACGCCGTTCCAGGCTTGAGAAGGGGAAAGGAATTCAGAAGGTTTGGAGGCGCGTTCAGAGGCGTGATGATAGTAGTGATTCTTCGTATCCTGGTTTGCGGAGGAATATAGACAATCGTGCTTTGTCTGTCCCGCCATCATGGCACGTGGGGGAGTCATCTTCGGGCCAGCTGGATTTATGGTCGGATTTTGGGCGGCCCATGCAGGGAGGATGCAGCGTTCCGGGCTCGTGTCTGGACGGGCAGACGGGACCGGAGCGGGGTATTAGCCCCATCGATTTACCGGATCTGCCTATCATTCTCCATAGCCAGCTGGGACAAGGTGTCCTAGCGGATGGTTCGGACACGGAAGAACGGAGCTTAGTGGGGTGGGAGGAGCCTATTCTTGGCCCCATCTGTGTCTGGGGAGATGATTCCTCCCTGAGGGATGATATGGTTGTGTCGTCTGATGATAGAACTTCCATTATCCTCCCGGAGGGTCGTGAAGAGGGCTGGCAGATGGTTCCATTCAAAAAGGCGACGGGTAAGCGAAGAAAGTCGATGGCGCTTCAGTCGGATCGTCTTCTTCGCTCACATGCATCCCGGGATAGGCGGGACCCACGGAGGGTCCATGGTTAATCTCCTTATTTGGAATGTTCGGGGGACGGCGAACTGTTGAGACTTGAAGTGATTTTATTGAATGGAGTAACAACATATATATAGGAGAGGCTAGCCTCCTCTCCTATCATTCTAGCCAATGTGGGACTAAAGCCCAATAACACTATATATATATATCAACACTCCCCCTCAAGATGGGCGAAAGATATTCACTAAGCCCATCTTGTCACATCCTCTCATCATGTTGATAGAACTAAGCCCCTTTGTCAGTCCGTCTGCTACCTGATCTTTGGTTGGAACATAGCCCAGCTCTAGTTCTCCTTTATCCAGTTTCTCTTTGATGAAGAATCTGTCAATCTCAATATGTTTGGTCCTGTCATGCTGCACTGGATTGTTGGCAATATTAATAGCTGACTGGTTGTCACACCATAGCTTCATCTTTGTTCCCTGGTCCAGCTTTAGCTCCGTCAGCATATTCTTCAACCACAATAGTTCTGTGACTCCCAAGGCCATCGCTCTATACTCTGCTTCAGCTGTTGATCTGGCCACTACTGACTGCTTCTTACTCCTCCAAGAGACCAAGTTGCCTCCTACAAATATGCAGTATCCCGATGTGGATCTCCTGTCGTCAGCACAGCTAGCCCAGTCAGAATCACAATAGCCCTCAATGCCTACATGATTATTTCTTCTAAAGATCAGTCCCTTCCCGGGGGCTCCCTTCAAGTACCTCAGAATCTGGTACACTGCGTCCATGTGACCCTTCCGGGGGTCATGCATGTAGCGGCTTACTACACTTACCGCAAAGCTGATATCAGGTCGAGTGTGGCTTAAGTAGATTAACTTGCCCACCAATCTCTGATATCTATCCCGGTCAACTGGTTCTCCAGCTTCAGCATCCAGTTTAAACTTCTGGTCTATCGGTGTCGTAGCTGGTTTACATCCCATCATCCCTGTTTCCGTAAGCAGGTCCAGTGCGTACTTCCTTTGAGAAAGAACGATTCCCTCATTATCTCGAGCAATCTCAATCCAAGGAAGTATCGAAGGGGGCCAAGATCTTTCACCTCGAACTCCTTGCCAAGTTTTACTTTGAGTTGGGCGATCTCCTGCTCATCATTGCCTGTGATAATCATATCATCTACATATACTGCAAGCATGGTGATATGGCCTCCACTCCGTCTGAAGAAGACAGTGTGATCAGCATTGAGCTCTGATATCCCATCCCTATCATTGCTCTCTGAACCTGTCAAACATGCCGAGGAGACTGCTTCAGTCCATAGCGAGACTTCTTCAGTTGCAGACCTTGCCTTCTGTCTGTTTTGTGCCGAATCCTGGTGGTATCTCCATGTACACCTCCTCTACTAGATCTCCATGAAGAAATCATTCTTCAATCCAGTTGGTGTAGCTTCCACCCTCCATTGGCTGCCAGGGAGATCAAGGTCCTGACAGTGCTCATCTTCGCCACTGGTGCAAAGGTCTCGTCATAGTCGATGCCGTACGTCTGACTGTATCCTTTTGCCACCAGTTCGCTTTATAGCGCTCAACCTGTCCATCTGGGTTCTGTTTTACAGTAAAAACCCATTTACATCCAACTGCTCTTTTCCCTTCTGGCAGTCTCACCAGCTCCCAAGTGTGGTTCTTCTCAAGAGCTCCCAACCCTCGTGCATTGCCGCTTTCCACTTTGGATCGTTTTTGGCAACCTGCCAATTGTTAGGTACAGTAATACTATCCAAAGATGCTATAAATGCTCCATGAGAAGAAGATATATGATCATAAGAAACAAACTTAGCAAGATCCCAACCATATCTGTCCGGAGGATTTCCCGCATTGCTGCGAGTAGTCCTTCGTGTAGGTAGTGGTATGGGAGGAACGATATCACCTGAGGAGGGTGGTGGTGTAGATGAGGAGGATGGTGGTGTAGATGAGGAGGATGGTGGTATAGGTGTCTCAGGAGTTGGGACATCCGCAGGCAAGGGACTTGGCACTGACACTGTAGGTACTGGTCCTGTAGTCTGCTTGTTGTTTCTCCTGTTGTAGGTCAGTAACTCCCCCTGAGCCGTAGGTGTAACACTTCTCGTCTCCTCCCTCTGTTCCGCTTCACCTTCATGTTCCTCCTCAACCGTGTCTCTATGCCAAACTTCTAAATCGGTTACCACCAGGTTCTCCAAGTTCTCTATCTCCCCCTCTCGCCTTATACTTGTAGTATGAGGCGTGTTATACGAAGTTCCATCCTAGCGGTAATATGGCTCATGCTCCCGGAAGTGGACGTCCATACTAACAAATTTCTTCTTCTCTACTGGACTCCAGCATACATACCCCTTCTGAGTTGCTGAGTAGCCCACGAAGATGCACTTGACTGCTCTAGGGTCAAGTTTTCCAACGAATGGTCTGTTGTCCTTCACAAAACACACACATCCAAACACCTTTAGTGGAAGTATTCCACTATTATTACCTTGTAATACTTCACATGGAGACTTCCATCCCAGGACTTTTGAAGGCATCCTGTTTATAAGTTGAGCTGCTGTCAACACCGCATATCCCCATAGGTGTTGTGGGACATTCATGTCGATCATCATACTTCTTGCGGTCTCCAGAAGATGTCGGTTCTTCCTTTCTGCTACTCCATTTTGTGCTGGTGTATATGCACAAGAGGTCTGATGCTGTATTCCATGTGCTGACAGTACTCTGCAAGTGTCCTATTGGTATACTCCGTCCCATTGTCAGATCTCAGTATCTTCACCACTGCATTATACTGAGTCTGGACATATTTATGAAAGTCCCGAAAACAAGCAAATACATCACTTTTGTTCTTCATCAAATACAGCCAGTGACAAGAAGATGCACAATCGATAAACGAAACAAATCTTATACCCATTCATAGTGTTAGTCACAGGGCCCCAACATCAGAAGAACTCCTCAAAGACTGAAGAACTCTATGACCATTTCCAACATATGAACTCCTAGTAAGTTTCCTAACTCACATGCATCACATACTAATTTCCTTTTATTTGATTTTGCAACATATCTGGATACAACTTATTGAGTATCAAAGGAGAATGCCCATCCTCCTATGATGAAGTATCAAAGTGTCTTCAGTCTTCTGCTGCAGCTCCCTATTCCAGCCTTCTCTGCCATAACACCAATGCTGAGTCCAGTTCCGTCTTGATCTAGGTACCACAGTCCATCATGCCAAGTGCCAGTCCTAAGTCTTCGTCCCGTCCCTTTCTCCTGGAAGATCACCATAGGAATATCAAAAGAAACAATGCATTTTAGTTGGAGAATATAGAACTAATAGACAAAGACTGACTGGGAAGGATGGAGCATGCAAAACATTGGATAACCTTACTGAACCCGTACAATTAACAGTACCCTTAACCACTGGTTGGAAAGTACCATCCGCAGTCTGAAGGTGTCTGTCGATGCTAGGTGAGTGTACGAGAAAAACTTACTAGCATTTCCGGTCACATGCCGAGATGCTCCTGAGTCGATATCCAGTCTGACATTTAAGGAAAGATATAGATGCAAGAGCGTGAGACTCGTCAGTACCTTCTGATGGATGGGTATACATAGCGGCGTTGAAGAATGGAGTGGATGCCTCCTCTGCTACGCTCCTCCTGTCTCCTTCGATTGACGCTTTTTGCTTTCTCTCCAGCAGATCCAGTAGCGCCTGATCCTCCTCAGTAAAGGCGCCGCCAGCTCCTCCATTCCCATCTGCCACCAGCAGGTTTGCCCGATAGCCTCCTCGACCCGCCTCGTCGCTCCTCGACCACGTCCACGTCCAGCATATCCTCGTCCACGTCCACCACCTGAGTCTCCTCCTTAGTGGTTTGGTACAAGCATATCGATGGTGGCCCATCTCCCCACAGTTGTAGCACTGCCGATTCTGTGCCAGAGCTCTCCTTGGATCCTGTATCCCCCGAACCGGTAAGCTGCTAGTGCTGACTTCACTTCGGTAAAGCACCTGTCGATGATGCGCCTGTCCCTGTCGTATCTGCCGCGTCCTCCTGAATCATGGCTGAGATAGCCTCCTCGAGACTAGGGATCGCTGGCTGGGCGAGGTAAGGCTGTTCTCTGTGTGAATGCTGCAGTCAGTCCCTTAAGGAATTTCATCGTCCTCTCCTGCAGACACACCTGTCTCTCCTTGCACTTGGGTCCCCGCAGCTTGCCCGTTGGAATGGTGATCATAATCCAGCCAAGGCGTTCCAACTCCGTAGCGTACTCCTGCACCGTCTTCTCGCCTTGTACGGTGTCGTCGATCTCCCCTTTTATCTGGAAGATCCGTAGATTGTTCCTATGCCATCATAGGTTCTTCTCAATTTCTCCCATACGTCTTTCACCATCTCAATGCCATCTGTGGAAATATAGACTGGACTAAGGAGTTGAGAAGCCAGATATAAATCACCATATGATAGATTTCCACTCGTCGCGTCCTGTCGAGCCCTCTTCCGGCTCTGTCTTCTCGCCTGTCAAGAATCCCTCCAGGTTTCTTACCTGCAAGGGTTCTTCTCACCCCCGTGACCAACTCAAATAGTGGCTGGTCCATCCACTTCAGATCGATGGAGGGTAGTTAACTTGGCGGTGCTCGTGTCGTGCTTTCACCAGCCGACACCTTTATCACTTCAGCAATGTCGCCACATCGTCAGCATCCAGCTTCTTGAGAATCTCCTCCATCGATGCTCTTCTCGATCACTTCACACTTGCTCCACGACTCACGCTCGTCCTTGCCGTCCTCCTCCTAAATCCGAATATGTCTGATTTCATCGGATCTAGGATTATAGGCATCTCCTTGAGATTGATCTCAAGAACGAGCGTGAATCTTGTACCCGCATAGCGTCAATGAATCCTGCAGCCGTAAAAACGTACAGAAATGAGCGTGAATCTTGTACCCGCAATAGCGGTACAATGAATCCTGCAGCCGTAAAAACGGCAGCAGCAGCAGCAGTTACAGCCGCAACAGCGGCACAGCAACGGCAGCACGCGGCAGCGGCGGCTGCGGCGCGGCAGCTGCAGCAGCAGCGGGGGCGGCGCTGCGGCGCGCGGCGCGGCAGCAGCTGCAGCGGCAGCGGGCGGCAGCAGCTGCAGCGGCAGCGGGCGGCAGCGGCGACGTAGAAGGGGGATTAGGGTTGGGTTTGTGTGGAGGAGGATTGGAGGAGGGGTCTCTAACGGTATGCTAAGCAATTTTAGGCTCTGATACCATGTTGAGACTTGAAGTGATTTTATTGAATGGAGTAACAACTATATATAGAGAGGCTAGCCTCCTCTCCTATCATTCTAGCCAATGTGGGACTAAAGCCCAATAACACTATATATATAGATCACACGAACAGAACTACTCTATGCCGTCTCAGTCCTTGTGTCGACCAATTCTATCCAGGTTCTTGCTATTATTGAGCCCATGGTGATATCCTCTAAGCTTCTTTCTTATCAATTGAGGTTGGGTTTCGATAGTATGTTTGCAATAAAAAGGGTAATATATGGTGTTTTATCAAGTCGGGCACTGGGCTCAAATGTATTGATCCTGTAATCAGCTATCACGATACAGCTTTCTCTGAGCTATTTTCTCGGATCCGGTACGGTTATCTGTTGTGCATGGTGCAGGAACCGTCAGGAGAGGAGGCGTCTTTGGCGCATCTTCTGGACGTCCAAGCCAGGGACCCTGTATGCCTTGGGCTGTGGGCGGGGATTTCAATATTATTGCTTCTCTGGATGAAG
>JANAVB010038819.1:2890915-2955621 GCA_029216955.1 Iris pallida | reverse complement strand
CAAATACTGGAATAAACACCCCAATCATCTCGGAAACCCAAGAACTCAGAAACTGGAACCCTCAAATAACCCAACCATACAACATATATACATACATAAGTATATACATAGATACATATATATATACACACATATATATAAAAAACAAATATACCACACATATATATAAGAAAAAATAGGGGAAAGTATGCCCACATACGTGTCAGCATGGCGGGGTGTGTCATTCATGTCCCACTGGTCTACAAATCGCGTCCAAAGTGTCAAAACACTCTGTATCAGAACAGTGTGAACGGGGGGCTCATGCTGAGGTATCGAGCAGCCTAGCTCTCCACGTGTCCCAACCAAAAGCCAAGTGCTCGTGTCAGAGGGTAGTTAGGTGTCAAGGTACGTGTCCAACAGTCTGTAATGCATCCAGGATGTGTCGTGTCCCAGGACAAGGCCGTATCAAAGACTGGACTTCGTGTGCACACAGTTGCTCAAAATTGATGCAGACTTGATTGCGTGTCCGATACGACACGAAGTGATCTCGAACTTGGGGAGGGGCCTGACAGTCATGTCCCCCACCTCCATGCCAAGTGGCACATGTCCACGTAGCCTGTGCAGAGAGAAAAGAGGGTCGGGCAGTAGGACAAGTGTCACAGGCCTGTGCTGATATCCCCGTGTCCAATTTAGATCCAAAAACGACACCAAATCCAACTCAGCGTCCAAGAAATGCAATCCACATAAATTAGGCTACAGAAATGTGAAATTAGTTTTAGAAAACATTTACAAACAGTCCATTGAGGCATTTTATTAAACACTTCCTACAATACTCCGATATGCCTCCAATACGCGTATCAAATGGACACAAAATTCTACCAAACTTGGTCTATAGGTGTATGGTACCTAGATGCATGCATCTATGAAGAGAAATCAGAAGAACAAATGAGTGTAGAGCCATTACCTATTGAGAGTTGGAATCTCAATGCAAAAGCACTTAGAAATGAGATCCTTCACCAACTTGCTACGGTCCAAGAGCCTTCAATCCTTGCTAACTAGCCTCTATTGACCTCCTCTACACTAGGGGATGTCATACAAAAGATTAGGATCAATTTAGAGTTGAGTTGGAGAAAGGGAGTGGATTTGGGGAAGAACACAAATTAGGATTTTTAGGGGGCAATGAAAAGAGGCAAGATGTGTTGACACAAAGTCACAGTCAACCAAATATTGACTACATTGACTAAATAATATCTGTATTAATTCAATACGACACACGACGTCTGCATAACAGTTCAAGACAGACGACAGCTCAGTCTCCGGCTCTCAGTGTGTTTTTGAGTCTGTATTTTATATTTTCATTGAGTCTAGACTTGTGTACTCTGAGTCTTGCTGAGCTCTTGACACTTAGTCTACAGCCTACCCAAAATCCCAAGCTCCACTGAATCAAACACTGCCCAAAAATCCCCTTAGAACCACTCTGTGCTCTGGAGACAGAGTTCGGGCCGAACTCTGCCTCCACACAGAGTTCGGGCCGAACTCTGTCCCCTAGAAATCAGGAACCCTAATTTTAGGGTTAGCTGGTTGCTAGTTGTCCAACGGCCAAATTTTTGAATTTTCCTACCCGAATTCTGGCCGAATTCTGCCTATAAAAATACTATAAATAGGGCATGAATTCTCTCATTCCAAATCATCCAATCTTTTTTTCTCTTCTCTCTTATAAGCTCAAGTAAGCCATACCCTTCCCATCTACTAGCCACAAGCCTCCTAAGTGTCGAGTGCTCAGCATCTCTCAGTTAGGATTCTTGTGCAAGAGTCGAAGAAGTCGCTTGGACAATTCCAAGCAAATCGCCACTGCGATCATCTGTTAGAAGTTGACGTGCTCTTCTGAAGAAAAGGCACGGGTTGTAAACTACTATTTCACAAATAGTGGATTTAATCCTGAGCTAGAGTTCTCAGGCCTGGACTAGTCCTCCACGAGGAAAACCAGGTTAAAATCGCTGTGTTTGCGTATGCTCTTCTGCTCTTCATTTATTTTTCGCACTTTACTCTGATTATTTATTGTTGGTGAAAGAGTTATTTTTAATTGGCTATTTTTCTATATAAACTCTATTCACCCCCCTCTAGAGTTGCCATACTGTTCTTCAATTGGTATCAGAGCTCTGTTCTCTTTATAAGGACTAACATCCTAAGAGCTGATCCATCGCAACCACACAATCCTTGATTTCCAATCATGGTGAAGGTCAGTCCACTCATAGGCCTCCCCTATTTGATGGAACTAACTATACATATTGGAAAACAAGGATGAGCTTCTATCTTAAGTCTCTAGACTTTGACCTGTGGACTGTCGTCACTGACGGTTACAAAAAGCCCGCCAGGATAGTTGTCGATGGTGACCTCATTGAGAAACCACACGACAAATATTCTGTCGAGGAGAAGAAACAGGCAAGTCTAGATGCTAGGGCTATTAATGCTTTATTCTGTGCTATAGACATGAATGAGTTCAACAGGGTCTCTACATGCACCACTGCTCATAAAGTATGGAGACTTCTAGAAGTGACGCATGAAGGAACCACACAGGTCAAGGAATCTAAAATAAGCCGTCTCACTCAAGAATACGAAGCCTTCAAGATGAAGCCAAGTGAGACGATCACTCAAATGTTCACAAGATTCCTCGACATCATCAATCCTCTATCCTCGCTTGGAAAGCAGTACTCAAACCACGAAAAGATTCGTAAGTTGCTCAGAGGGCTACCAAAGATTTGGAACCCTAAGGTGACAGCCATCATAGAAGAAAACGATCTCACAACAATGTCAATGGAGACCTTGATGGGTAAACTCATGACTCACGAGCTTGACCTCAAGGACTTCGAAGAGCCCGCTCCGAAGACCAGGGAGATCGCACTCAAAGCTCATCAACGAAGAGCTAATCATGATGAGACCGAAGAAGATAATTCGGATGATGAAGACCAAGCTCTCATGGTTCACAACTTCAGGAAATTCCTTCGCTTCAATCGAAGGAAGAAGGAATCTCAAGAAGACGATGAAGAAGAGCCAACTTGTTACGGTTGCAAGAAAACTGGACATGTCCGAAAAAACTGCCCATTTCTGAAGAAGAGCAACCGCCATGAGAAGCCATACAAAAGGAACTCATCAAGGAAATATGCCAACACAGGCATTTGGCATGAAAGTGAAGCGAGTGACTCCGAGGAAGAAAAGGACTCTCCTGAAGATACAGCTAATGTGTGCCTAATGACAACTTCCAACAAGGTATCTAACGAAACTCTAGATGACTTCTCTTTTGATGAACTTGGCGATGCTTTCACTGATTTACTCGATGATCACAAAAAGATCATCGGTAAATACAAACATGCCAAGGACAAAATCAAAAGTCTTGAAGATGAGATACAAAGAGTTTCTTTACTTCTTGATAATGTTAGAAACACGACACCCACTAATGACACTGATGAAGTATCCAAGCTTAAATTAAGCTTACATGATGCTGAAGCACGTATTGAGCAACAAACTCAAGAAATCACTACACTCAACACGTTGCTTGCTGAAGAAAAGAGTAGACACAAGATTTCCATGACTAAGATATATGGCTTAAATATTAAGGTTGATGAACTGCAAGCTGTTTCTAAAAGATTAGAAACCAAATTGGGTAAACAGGTTGTTCAACCTCAAACCCAATCACATGGGCATAATACCACTCATGCTAGTCAACCACGTCATTCTCATGCAGCACATAACCATGCATTTATATACACAAACTTTCACAAACCACGTGCACGTAAGAACAATTCTCACTCAGTACACAATCATCATGCACAAAGACACAATCAACATCACTCCACACATAGAAATCATCATGCCATGCCATATAGACAAAATCATCATGCCATGCCATATAGACAAAATCATCATGTCATGCCATATAGACAAAATCATCATGTCATGCCATATAGACAATATCAGCATGTCACACATCATAGACAATACCATCATGATATGCCTCATAGACACCATCACCATGCCAACTCTTCACATCATGACCATCCTCATCCTGTTGCTTATAGATATTATTCTTATGCTCCTAGTATAAATACGAATGCTATCTGTACTTACTGTGGATTACATGGACACATCTCACCACAGTGCAAATTTAGAAGACTTATAGATAAAAAGATATATACTTGGTTTCCAAAGACTAACTTTTCAGGACCCTCAAGAACTCGGGTACCAAAGGTCACATCTACTCTTGATGTAGGTGGACCTTCCCTCTTCAACTGAAAGTAAGTGGATTCTCGATAGTGGATGCTCGCGACATATGACGGGAGACGCAAATCTTTTTGCATCACTATCGATGAAGAGAGAAGGATATGTATCCTTCGGTAACAATCTCAAAGGGCACATAATAGGTAATGGTATCATTGGTCATCCTCCTTCTCCTGTAATAAAGGATGTCTGCCTAGTGACCGAGTTAAAGCATAACCTGCTCAGCATTAGTCATCTTGCTGATCATGGATATGATATTAACTTTGGACAAAACAGTTGCTACATCTATGATAGGTCAACAGGAGACATTGCTTTTGAAGGGAAAAAAGAGGACAACATATATATTTTTTATCTTTCTATAAATACTAACAATGCAGGTAGATGTCTATATGCCCACAAAGACGAACGACTACTTTGGCACCAGCGTCTTGGTCATGCCAACATGGATGCTATATCCAGGCTTTCTACCAAGAAGCTAGTGAGAGGATTGCCTGACATCACATTCAAAAAGGACACAGTATGTGCCGAATGTGAACTAAACAGGGCAACTAAATCCTCGTTTCATTCCATCAACTCTGTAAGTACTACTAGATCCTTGCAATTACTTCATATGGATTTATTTGGTCCTAGTAGAATAGCTAGCCTTGGTGGCAAACTTTATGCATTTGTTATTGTTGATGATTTTTTAAGATTTACTTGGGTTTTCTTTCTCGCTAATAAGAGCGATGCTATTTCTGTTTTCAAAGTTTTTGTGAAGAAAGTTCAAAACGAAAAAGGCTACATGATTACTCGAATCCGAAGTGATCATGGAGGCGAATTCATAAATTATAATTTTGAAAATTTTTGTAATGCAAATGGTTTTGATCATGAATTTTCTTGTCCTAGAACTCCTCAACAAAATGGTGTTGTGGAGCGGAAGAATAGAACTCTCGGCGATATGGCCAGAGTCATGTTGAATAAATTTTCACTTCCGAAAAACTTTTGGGCAGAAGCTGTCAGTACAGCATGCCACATTTTGAATAGGGTGCTAATTCGTCCCATTACGAAGAAAACACCCTATGAGCTTTGGTTTGGGAGAACCCCCAATGTTTCTTATTTTAAAGTTTTTGGTTGTAGATGTTTTATCCTTAACACCAAAGACAACTTAGGCAAATTTGATGCCAAAGCTGACGATGGTATCTTTCTTGGTTATGCTGCCAAGAGTAAGGGATATAGAGTTTTTAATAAACGCTCACTTATTGTGGAAGAGTCAACAAATGTGACTTTTGATGAAGACAACAGTGCAGTAAGTACTCTTGATGATGACGTTGAGCCATCAACTTTTACTCCAATGAATACTTCAACCAAAACTAATTCTCTGGAGGGTTTGCCTAAGAAATTCTCTTTCAAACCTTCTCATCCAGAAAATTTAGTTATAGGAGAAGTTTCACGTGGAGTAACTACTAGATCATCACTAAGAGACTCCGTTGCTAGCACTGCCTTCATTTCACAAGTAGAGCCTAAAAACATTTCTGAAGCTTTTAATGATGAATTTTGGATTTCTGCTATGCAAGAAAAACTCAACCAATTCGAGAGAAGCCAAGTATGAGAACTCGTTCCTAGACCGGTTAATCACTCGATAATTGGTACTAAATGGGTTTTTAGAAACAAAGTAAATGAAGATGGTTCAGTCACACGTAACAAAGCTCGTCTAGTAGCTCAAGGATACAACCAAGAGGAAGGTATCGACTACGATGAGACGTATGCTCCTGTTGCTAGACTAGAATCCATTCGGATGCTTTGTGCTTTTGCTAATTTTTAAAACTTTAAATTATTTCAAATGGATGTGAAAAGTGCTTTCTTGAATGGTTTTATTAAGGAGGAAGTTTATGTGAAACAACCTCCTGGCTTTGAAAATCACAAATTTCCCGACCACGTGTTCAAGCTAAAGAAAGCGCTTTATGGCCTCAAACAAGCCCCCAGAGCTTGGTATGAAAGGCTAAGTAGCTTCTTACTTGAGAAAGGTTTTTCAAAAGGGAAAATTGACACTACACTGTTTATAAAATCTTTTAAAGACACTATTCTGTTGATTCAAATTTATGTTGATGATATCATTTTTGGTTCTACTGATGAAACCCTCTGTCAAGAATTTGCCAAGTGTATGCAGACAGAATTTGAGATGAGCATGATGGGAGAGCTCAACTACTTTCTTGGTCTGCAAGTGAAACAAATGGCTAATGGAACTTTCATCTGCCAATCGAAGTATACCAAGGACATGCTGAAGAAGTTCGATCTTGACAACGTCAAACCAATCAGCACACCAATGGCTACTTCAACCAAACTCGAACCAGATGAGAGCGGCAAACCCGTTGATCAACGTAAGTATCGAGGTATGATAGGCAGCTTACTCTATTTAACTGCTAGTCGTCCCGATATCATGTTCAGTGTTTGCCTATGTGCTAGATATCAAGCTAATCCTAAGGAATCACACATGACCGCGGTTAAGCGTATCTTTCGATACCTTAAGGGTACGATTACAGTGGGCCTATGGTATCCCAAGTCAACATCATTTGATCTTATTGGTTATTCTGATGCTGACTTCGCTGGATGCAAGGTCGACCGTAAAAGTACGAGCGGCACGTGTCATTTATTAGGAAAAGCTTTAGTCTCCTGGTTTAGCAAGAAGCAGAACTCTGTCGCACTATCCACAACAGAAGCTGAATACATAGCAGCTGGGCGTTGTTGTGCATAAATTCTGTGGATGAAGCAAACCCTTGAAGACTATAAGTTATCTTTTATGTATATTCCTATATTCTGTGACAATACTAGTGCCATTAATTTGACTAAGAACCCTGTCTGCCACTCACGCACTAAACACATTGAGATCAGACACCACTTTTTGCGTGATCATCAGCAAAATGGCACGATTAACTTAGAATTTATCGACACTGATCATCAGCTAGCAGATTTCTTTACTAAGCCATTATCCGAAGAGCGCTTCAATTTCCTATGTCGTGAACTCGGAATTTTGGATGAAGCAGTTATAAGTTGAGACTCGCCTGCATAAATATCGAGTATATTTTGATTCTTTTACGACAAATTTGGTATGGGTACAAGCCGAAAGGGTCCTTCTGACAACAAGGCGTAAAAGCCTAAGCGACACGGTGCACTAGTCCTCAGGACTACCGCTAGCTGGGATCCGGCCCCTGCAGCTAACCCATGGCAAATTTGAAATATTGAATTACAATATATTTCCTTGTTTGTTATATGGCTTGTTTCGACTTAATACTGTCTAATTATTACATTCTAAAGTTCATTCTGACTTTTGAGTACCTCTCTATGTACTTCATTGATTTCATCAAACTTTTATCCTCAACCATCACTTTTCTTCAACACTTAACCAATTTTTCTATCTTTTCAACCTGTTTTCTGTTCTGGACCACTAATCCAGAACTCGGGCCGAACTCTGCCCCCAACAGAGTTCGGGCCGAGTTCGGTCCAATTGTTCCAGAGTCGGGATCAGCCTCTGCCGTTGGATCATTTTAGATCATACGGTCAGAATTTCTTCCGACCAAAGAAAACCCTCTCTTATATTTCGGATTTTCTTCTCTCTCCTTCACTATTGCCTCCTTTCTCACCTCTCCAAACTCTTTCCTTCAAACCCTAACCCTAGTTTTTGATCTAGAGTGCTCCATTACTCCTCAAAATCAAGGGAAAGGGGTTTTTCAACATTCTCTTCCACTGTTTGGTATTATTTTCAGGTATAACTCTCTCTTTCTATCATTTTCACGTTCTCCTATTTCTTTGCAAATGGCATCTCGCTTGTCCAAACGAGGGAGAAGGACTCGACATGAGGGAGCTTCCTCTTCGGTTCCTCCTCCTCCGATTGAACAAGTTGTTGAACAACACCCCATTCATCCGTTGTTCAATCCGCCGCGTCCCGATGACCCTAATACATACGACGACCGTCTATTTGTGTCGCTAGACGCCTCTAATGAATGGTTTAGCAATTTTAGGACTCGTCCGGTGTTTGGGGGCCATCCCATCAATTTCACAATATTTTCTCAATATGAATCTTTATTTCGTGATCTTTGTTTGGATGAACTAGTTGCTTCCAACTTTGTCATTTACCGTAGCGCAATCCAAATGTTCTACTGTAATCTGACTCACGATGCAACCCACATCTATTCCCGGGTTGCTGGCATTAACATTGCCTTCAATGATTCTGAGTTGGGAGACTTTCATGCTCTTCCGGATCTTGATGTGTGGGACAAGCTTGTGGAAGCATGTCAACTTCAATTTGTTGGCGATACTTCCCTTGAAGGATTCAAGGAGGATTTATGTGCTCCTAACGTAAGTCCTCGCAAGCTAAAGGCCAAGCATCTCACCCCCTACTTTTATGAACTTCATCGCATCGTGTTCAATACTATCTTACCAAAAGCTGGTTCAACTGATGAAGTTACCTACTTTGAGATCTCTGCTTTATATCACCTTCATTTTTGTATCCCCTTCAATCTTCCTAGGACAATGATGGACTGGATGATAAATTGTAGGAAGAAACCAAGAGCTTTGGTTTATCCTTTATACCTTCCTAGGGTTTTTCGTGCATTCATCATTCCTATTCATGACTGTCCGTTCTTGCCTGCTACTGCTTTCCTGTCCAAGGCACGACGTACTCAAGCAGTCGTTGCCTCTCCTGAGGCTTCTGAGCATTCTGATGATGAGGAGCCAGACGCCCCTCCACTCGGTCAGGATGCACCTCCTCCACCTGCCACTCTTGACTCCATCCAGACCATGCTCCGGGATCGTTTCGACTTAGAGGACGATCGGTGGGCTCAGATGGACTACCGCACTACCCTGCAGATGAGTGCACTCAGCAACTCGCTGCATGATATTCGGTACTCCATGTCCCATCATCCTACTATGCCCATTCCCATGCAGCGGGATCCCGATCGTGAGGGCTATCGCATTGATGATCCGTGGGTCATGCGTTACCTGGATCCGGGTGCTGCTTTTGTGGATCCCAGACGTTCTGACACTCCTGGACCATCTCGTGCTCCATGATGGAGATTAGCTACTATCTGCTGCTGCTGCTGCTGATGATGACATTAGTTGATGCATTTTCATTTCTAGTTAGTTAGTTTCAGTTTTATGTACTTGGATGCTTTTAAACTCTGGTTGTGTGTTTGACATTTGGTTATGACACTTTATGCTAGTACTTCTTTTGATTATTTCTATACTGTTTCTTCTCTGCTTGGTGTGGTTGTATTACTATTAATTGTCTACTGCAGTTTTCTTTTATTATTCATTCATCTGCAGTCTATATTGCTAACTGCCAAAAGGGGGAGAACTATGTATATTCTGCCTGGATATATATGGCTGGATATACTTGTTTGGTATCAGATCCTATCTTTTCGTATTTCTGTGCTTGTTTGTACTTTTTGGGAGATATTATACAGGTTCCATGCACTATTTACGGGGGAGCTATTGCTTCTAGCTCAGCACCATTCACTGATTACGGGGGAGCTATTACATTCTAGCTCGGTATCAAGTATGGGGGAGCTATGTTGCTATAATCAACTGTGTCCAGGTATGAATATTGAATATACATATATTATTTTGTCAATTATCAATATGGGAGAGATTGTTGACACAAAGTCACAGTCAACCAAATATTGACTACATTGACTAAATAATATTTGTATTAATTCAATACGACACACGACGTCTGCATAACAGTTCAAGACAGACGACAGCTCAGTCTCCGGCTCTCAGTGTGTTTTCGAGTCTGTATTTTATATTTTCATTGAGTCTAGACTTGTGTACTCTGAGTCTTGCTGAGCTCTTGACACTTAGTCTACAGCCTACCCAAAATCCCAAGCTCCACTGAATCAAACACTGCCCAAAAATCCCCTTAGAACCACTCTGTGCTCTGGAGACAGAGTTCGGGCCGAACTCTGCCTCCACACATAGTTCGGGCCGAACTCTGTCCCCTAGAAATCAGGAACCCTAATTTTAGGGTTAGCTGGTTGCTAGTTGTCCAACGACCAAATTTTTGAATTTTCTACCCGAATTCTGGCCGAATTCTGCCTATAAAAATACTATAAATAGGGCATGAATTCTCTCATTCCAAATCATCCAATCTTCTTTTCTCTTCTCTCTTATAAGCTCAAGTAAGCCATACCCTTCCCATCTACTAGCCACAAGCCTCCTAAGTGTCGAGTGCTCAGCATCTCTCAGTTAGGATTCTTGTGCAAGAGTCGAAGAAGTCGCTTGGACAATTCCAAGCAAATTGCCACTGCGATCATCTGTTAGAAGTTGACGTGCTCTTCTGAAGAAAAGACACGGGTTGTAAACTACTATTTCACAAATAGTGGATTTAATCCTGAGCTAGAGTTCTCAGGCCTGGACTAGTCCTCCACGAGGGAAACCAGGTTAAAATTGCTGTGTTTGCGTATGCTCTTCTGCTCTTCATTTATTTTCCGCACTTTACTCTGATTATTTATTGTTGGTGAAAGAGTTATTTTTAATTTGCTATTTTTCTATATAAACTCTATTCACCCCCCTCTAGAGTTGCCATACTGTTCTTCAAGATGCAAAGAAGTGATGCTCTTATAGGGGGAACTATGCTATGGCCGGCCACACTTCTAGGGTTAGAGTTTAGTGCAATGTAGCCTATGGGCTTCTCTTTATAATGTAAAAAAGCCCTCAAGCTAAATATCTAACTTAGGTAAAATATCTAGATATTACTAACCTTGTCGTCTAGTTAGAAACTTCTAATGCAATATTTAGGCTAATGACTAACATCTAAATTAGGGCAAATCTAGGTTAAGGCTTAACACAATAATTAGCACATTATTAATTATAACAAATTCAAATTAATTCTAATAAATCACAAATGACCAAAATACCCTAAGTACTAAAAAGTGGTAGTGACAAATCTACCATTCTTAAAATAATTTCGTCCTCAAAATTAAAGACGAAACTAAATTGATAAGAAGAATATAAAATCGTACCTCAAGGTCCAAAAAGATAAGGGTATCGCTCGCACATCTCATCCTCCCTCTCCCAGATAGACTCTCCTGGAGAATGATGCCTCCATGCGATACGAACCAAGGGTATCTTCTGGTTCCTCAGTACCTTCTCCCGTCGATCCAGAATCTCCACAGGTCGTTCTGAATAACTAAGAGTAGGGCCACCTCGATCTCGGAATGATCGAGTATATGGCTAGGGTCTGCCACGTATTGTAACGCCCCAGTCTCAAAATACTTAGGACCAAGTACGTAGATATGCCAGCTGCACATACTTTAATATATGGAATCCTTGTATACATATATAAGCTGTATATATAATAAATAATCACAGGCAAGAATATAATAATCTAATCTCATCACAGCTCAACACAGAAGATATAAGAATCCAAATAAATAATGTGGCAACGAGATAGCTGGGTGGACATACCCACTCCAAACAGCTATAAAAAATAATCTCAAATGATCGGAGTCCAACCTCCACAAAATAGAAAAAAAAGGGATATAAAAGATGTCCACTAAATATCTCAATAAATAAATAGATTAGAAGTCAGCAGGAGATGCCTTGTTATCATTATATGAAGGATCCAGTGCCGCTCTGTACTTCTGTAAAAAATTCTCTAACCCTGGAGAGATAACCAGGTCCTCAAAGGGACGTAACAAGATACAAGAAAATACCATGCCATATAAACTGTGATATATAATAGAAAGGAAAGGAATGTATGCAATAGGGTGCCTACCAGTTCTACAGTGATAATACAGTTAAGAACAAACCTTCAACGCATGGGAACTCTGACTTCAGAAAACTCAGGTATGGTCCTACCAGGATATCAGGGACCTCAAAGCATAACATTCATCAAATGTCAGAGGCCAGCAGGATCGGAAATAGGAAAGTACATACGTGGCCCATACGTTAAGGAACTGTCCTCCTTATCCAATGCCTAGTAGGGTCACATTTATCTCCCATAGGAACCTCTAGTAACTGCCAAGTCTACTAGCATGCAATTTTATTGGTAGTTACTCCTAACCGTCACACGCCTCATACGTATCGGTGGCCAGCCGACTACGCGAGTACGTGTCCTACATGTGACTCATAACTCATGATAATCATGTGTCAAGGCCGTATGAAGTATACCAATACCTCATCATAACTGGGTGGTCACTAGGCTAAGTCAATGCATGAGAATAAAACCAAAAGCAGTAAAACGACCGATGGAGTCGCTTGCACCCAAGTGTGACTTGGACACACAGTGATATAATACTAATAATAGATAAGAAATGCTGAATATAAATAATTGAAAATAAGAATAAGTAAATCATAGAGTAAGGTGGCAAGGTATCTTGCATGACAGTATGGGAATAGCAACTCCAAGTAATCATTCACGTCAGCAATAAATCTCAAATTCCACGAAAGGCTCCGGATGCTGAAATAAACATCAAAAATGTTCCCGGTGTAAAAGATATATCGAGAAAATGCCCGTCCAAAAGTCAAATTCCGGAACAGGGATAAAATCATAATTTTGGGTCAAAATGATGTCCGTCGTTTGACACATTTTGCACCAAAATACGTGCTAATATTTATGGTATCTAAAGTTAAACTACATGTCCACGGGTCCAGTTTGAGGGAACGAACCTAACTGTATGTCCAAAGTTGGATTCCGACGGGCCGTATACAATTTCGTCCATTATATCGGGTCACGGGCCCGCCAAATAGCCGTTCAAGTCGACCTTTTCAGAATCGGACCAAACTTGAAACACAGGACTAGAATTTTGATATGGTCCTGTTGGCGTAAGTTTCATCTCGATACGACGAACGCAAACGAAGCTATGGTCAAGTTCGCAAAAGGTCGATACGGGGGTATCTTGACGGATACGCACTGATTTTGTCACGCACACGCAACGAAAACGAGTTCTATCAGTTCCTACATGTCGGCAACGTCCATACGCGTCTTTCGATGCATATAGTGTGCGGCCACGTCGTCCGGTTTATCGAGGCGCACGCCGTATCGGACAGATTTCTAAATTTTCTATAGTTTTTGAAACAGCTTTTCTTGGAACTTCAATTACGTATAACTTCTTGTATGCTGGATAAAAAGTACTTCCAGAAAGTGCGTTGCAATCTCGTATATGTTTTCTTCATCTGTTATAAATTAGTTTGTCAAAATCTTTAGTATATGGTCCAGAAATTAGATTACAAGTTGGGTTCTTAGGCTATTTTAATACTCTGTTTCACGGCAGTTTTTGTTCGACTTTGCGTCGAGTTTACGGTCGATCCAGGAAACGATTTTGAATTCCTTTTGAAGGGACTCGAATAGGGTTGTATAGACTACGCATAACAAGTTACGGATAGCAAAACGATTGAAAGTGTGAGAATAAATCGGGGGTCGAATGGGGTACCTTGCGACTGTGATTAACAGAGCATACTATGTTGGCTGTCGGCCCGTGGCAAGTGCGACGACGCTCCGGTGAGATAGCGGCAGCTATAGTCGGCAGGACAGATTCGCCTGGGGTCAAGGCATGGTCGAGGATGCTCTGCAGACGAAGCACGAAGCGTAGGGTGGATTTTCTTAAGGTTTGGAGAGAATTCTATCAAATGATTTTGAGTTCTTATACTCGGTTTTGAATCTTATTTAGATTCAAATTCATATGGGTTCTAGACCAAGTTTGCTGTTTAATCCGATGAGGGTTCTATCAGGTTTGTACATAATTTTTTTGAAAAGATTTAAATAGTATTTGAGGAAGATTTGGTTACTCCTACAAATAGATTTCCACGAACTCATGATGGCTGGGTCGGGTTTTGAGGGACACTGTTCACTGGGTGAACAGTGGCTCAGTTTTTTTTTCTTTTTTTTAACTTACTACAATATTCCATTATATAAAATTTCTATAAAGCAATATATACATTAGTGTATAACACTTTAGTATATATTATCACTTTAGTATATAAGAATATATTTACCAATTCTATAAACTCTGTATACACACATATATTTTTACCTATATACATTAGTATATGCCACTATATATATATAAATATATATATTGATTTAACTAGAAACTAGTGTATTAATATAACAATAGATATAACATAATTATTATTATATATAAAAGAAATACTAAATTAAAATATGGGGGTTTACATCCTACCCAACTTAAAAAAAATTTGTCCTCGAAAAAAACTAACGTCGGGGGGTACGCAATCCAATACAAAATTAAAGGGGACTAACATATGAAAGTCGTACCTTGGTTTTCGAACAAATACGGGTAGCGATTCTTAATATCGTCCTCGCGCTCCCAAGTAGACTCTCCTGGCGAGTGATGCTTCCATGCCATGCGAACCAGTGGTATAGATTGATTCCGCAACACCTTTACTCGACGATCAAGGATACCTACCGGTTGCTCCTGGTATGATAGGCTCGGACCAACGGTGATCTCAGAGTGATCTAGAACATGACTGCTGTCTGTCATATATCTCCTCAGCTGCGACACATGGAATACGTCATGTACTTCCTCTAGCGACGGTGGCAAAGCCAATCTATAGGCAACTTCTCCAACCCGTTCCAAGAGATCGAAAGGGCCGATGTATCTTAGACTCAACTTGCCATGTCCTCTGAATCAAATCATGCCTCTCGTGGGAGATATCTTTAAGAAAACATGGTCGCCTTCCTTGAACTCCAAGGGTCGATAACGATTATCGGCCCACTGCTTCTGTCGATCCTGCGCTGCTCATAGGTGGTCTTGTATCTTCTTCACCTTCTCTACTGTGCTTAAAACCAACTCGTGACCCAATATCTGTCGCTCTCCTATGTCGCTCCAATAAATAGGAGATCGACACTTTCTTCCATACAATGCCTCAATTGGAGCCATCTGAATGCTCGTTTGATAGCTAGTATTGTAGAAAAACTATACAAGATGAAGGTGGTCTTCTCATGATCCACCAAAATCAAGCATACACTCTCTCAACATATCCTCTAGCATCTGAATAGTACGCTCTGACTGGCCGTCTGTTTGCGGATGTAACGCTGTGCTAAACTTCAAACGCATACCTAAATTGTCTTGCATACTTCTCTAAAAATGTGAGGTGAATCTCGAGTCACGATCCGACACGATGCTAACTGGTACACCGTGTAGCTTCACTATTTGCTTCATATATATATCTGCCAAAACTTTTGTGGACTATCCCACTCTAAAAGGTAAGAAATGGGCTGACTTGGTAAGTCTAACCCATACCGCATCTCGTCCACTAGGACTCCGAGAAAATCCCGTGACAAAGTCCATCATAATATGCTTCCACTTCCACTCGGGAATGGGTAGCGGCTGTAGTAATACGGCCGTCCTCTGGTGCTCGACCTTCACTTATTGGCATACCAAACACTTGGCTATAAAATGAGTTATCTCCTACTTTATTTCATGCCACCAATAATACTGTCGTAAGTCCTGGTACATCTTAGTTCCTCCGGAATGAATTGAGTAAGTTGAACTATGTACTTCTAACATCAACTCCTGCCATAGCTCTCCATTAGGAACATAAATATGATCACCACATCGTAATGTCCTATCGGAATGAATCCTCAATCCCGTCTGCTCTCCTATTTCAGTCCTCTCTCTAAGACGTCGAAATCTAGTATCCGTGGGCAATGTCGCATTGATCCTCTCTACTAGCAACGATTGCACTTGGAGATTGGCTAGTACGCCATCCGCTCCAGGCATTACTACATGTAAGCCCCCTGAATTTCAGGGCTATTTTAAATTTTCTAAATAAATTATTTTCAATAAGTATTTTATTATTATTTAATTATTTTGATCATTAATGTTCTTTTTCGTGACTTTGACTTCTGGAGCGTCAGAGATACCAATCTCTGGAAACTCTCTTTATGAGTTTTGTAGTAGAAAAGATTATCTTCGTTTTGATATATCATGTCCCACTTAAACTCGTTCCATTGTGCTCTTTTTGTATCGCGCAACTTCGGGTCAACTTAGAGCAATTAATCGTTGAATAATTATTCCCACTTTTATCTTTGATCATCGTTTGCACGTTACCGTGACTTTTAATTTAGAAGAACCAGACCAGTCATTTTTTCAGAGCCAACTTCTCATGAATGATCTACTCGAGACGCTCTGTACCCATGACCTTCGTGTCCCACTCAAACACTCCATTTTGTGCTTCATTTCCTTCGTACAACTTTTGGGTCAATTTGGGCTAATTATTTATCTACCGTAAAGCCTGATTTAGTTTCCTATTTAATTTCGGGACCCGACATCGATCCAACCTAGTCGACCCAAAGTATAGACATGGCCCACATGAAGCCTACTACCCACATGATACTTGTGGCCCATTTATTTGAGTCCCCACATGTTACTTATTTATCCATGATCGTAAATACCTATTTTAATTCAATTATTGCACCCTGTCCGATTTTGACCCGACCCGGCTCGACCGAACCCGAACCCAAGCTCCATGTTGTCCTCTCATGACTACCCAAATACCCCATACAATATTTCTCTTCTTTCTATTTTGAAAATATCTCTTCCTCTCTCTACTTTACAAATATCCTATTTTTAACTTATATATATATACACATATATATAAATCTCACTCACTCTCTCTCCTAACACACACACCCCCCTCCCCTCTCTCTACCAGCACACACTTTCCCCCCAACCGACTTCTCTCTCACTTTTCCTATAATATCTATCATAATATCTCTCTCTCTATTCTTACTCTCTCTCTCTCTTCCTATATATATATATATATATATGTACACACACCTACACACAACTCTCTCTCTCTCTCTCATAGAACACACATACCCCATCCTACCTACATGTCGAACACTACTGCCAACACCACCCCAATCTTCTTCTCCTCTTCTTTTTCATCATCTGTATCATCATCACCATCAGCACATCTTCACCACCATCATCTAAAAACCACCACCACCACAAACCATCATCACCACCACCACTGCACAGCCAGCCCCACCGTGCCTGGCACTGCACCGCCGTCGCCCTGGCCGGCCGGCCGCAGCAGCTCAGGCGCGTACAGCAGCTGCCGCAGCAGCAGCGTAGCAGTGTTCGCAGCCGCGCGCGCACGACCACGCACGTGCGCCAGCGACCACTGGCCGTACGCCGTCGTGGCCGATCCCCCTTGACCAGGCGAGCCCTAGGCGACCTCCCCCAGGCCACCGCCCACTTCCCCGACGCGTCGCATAGGCTATTCATGCATTTACGTCGAAATCCCGTCGTGACGCACGAGTTTTGAACTCGAAAATGGCGTTCCATTGCAGTAACTTCGTTCACATTTTTTGAGAGATTCGACCATTGGATCGGCGAACTCTTTGCTCCGTCACAATCTCGGTATATACCCCTTCACTCCCCTCAAGTTTCGTCCATTAATTTCGTCGTTTGATTGATTAAAACTGGCCACCAAGTTGACCGTTTAAATTGTACTATTTTTGGACAGTTTTGTGGAGCCAACTTCGTCAGCTCGTAACTCTGCCGTTGCAGCTTCGGTTGGCACGCTACTAGTTCCTGTGCGTAGCTGGTATAACCCTCTTCCTGTCCCTTAAGTTTCATTTCATTGTGAGTACGTTTGGTTTGTCGAATTCGACGCCAAAGTTGGCCGTCTGAATTCTTTAATTTGTACTTATTAAATTTTATTTTTGAACTCGGGACTCCGGATTCAATTTCTGATACCACCAGTAGACTCGTGACGTTGTTCTGGCACATTTTCATATAAAATTTTCTTGATTTGGAGAACATGGGCCCTGGCACGTATTTTGTTGCAAAGCGGGTCCCACATTCTGAGTCAATGGGTTACTTTGAGATTGGCTCATCGAAATCCAATTTCGGATTTACCGTTGAGTTCGTATCGTCATTCTGGACTCGTTGACATATAATTTGCGAAGTTTTGAAGACATTTGCTCCGGTACGTATTTCAGTGCAAATCGGATTCCAAATGTCCGCGTCAACGTGTCATTTTGAGATCGGCTCATCGGAATCCAATTCCGGATATACCATTGAGTTCGTGTCGTCATTTTGGTCTCGTTGACATATACTTTGTTAGATTTAGTGGACTTTGGCTCCGGCATGCTTTTTCGTGCAAATCAGATACCAATATCCAGGTCAACGGACCATTTTGTGATCGGGTCATCGAAATTCTATTTTGGACGTACCGTTGGATCCGTATCATCATTCTAGATTCGTGGACATATAATTTGCTAGATTTTGTAGACTTCTATCCTGACACATTTTTCGGTACAAAGTGTGTCCAACGACGGACATCATTTTGACCCAAAATTACCATTTTGCCTCTGTATCCAAATTGGACTTATGGGTAGGCTATCCTACCTAATTTGACCATTCTGGATGCGTTGATGATATTTGTTTTATCATCCGACAACATCTGTAGATTTTGCTTATGTATCATCCTTAATTTCTAATTAATTATTTTCCAAAAATTGTTACTTGCTGTTTTTGAATTTATATATATTTTTTAATTGCTATAAAAATATGGAAAAAATTGTATTAAAATACTATGTTAATTTAGCTAATTTACTATAATTTTTCCAACATTTAGTAAGTAATTTTGGTATTTTATAAAAATAGAAAAATAGAACTCATTTTCAGGATTCATATGTTTGCTGATTTTTAATAAATATCTATGAAGGTTTATAAATTCCAGAATAATTAGTATAAATTTCTATAATTAACAAGGATCATTTTTTACTTTATTTTATGTAAAATTAAGTTTTTTTTCTATCTCAAAAATTGTTGGAACTCAGTGTACAGTCTGATTTATTTATTGAGTAGTTACGACGTACAAAGTTTTGTGTTGATTTGAGTTATTGTATTATTGGACCTCACCCTACACTAGTGTAAAGGCCCTAGAAAATTAGTTTGGATATAGTGTCACCCCACATTGGACTTTTATGCTAGGTTTCCACTTGGCTAGTATCCAGTTAGGAGTCGTGTCACACCACTAGTGTAATCTTAATCATAACTTAGAGACTGAGTTTGTATATCATTATTGACAGGACACCGGACATCTGTATCTTTATACTCGTATTCTTGTCTTGCTCGAGACAAGTACCCCTACAAACTTATTTACTACGTATAAACAATAAATTGTGATTAAATCATGTTAAAATACTTCTTTATGGATAACTGCAAGTCATACCTCTTCATGTTTCACATGCCTTATACTGCTCTGAGTATCCACCATAATTTATACTACTCTCAGTACCTACCATGCTTATACTGTTCTGAGTATCCACTATGCTTTATACTGTTCTCGTATCACTCACATGTTACATTATTTTCAGTCCCTACCATGCTTAGGACAGTTTTCATATCTCTCACATGTTTAACAACGGGTTAAGAGGAAACTGTTAGTAGAGTACGTGATCATGCCCCCATTCTCCGTATGTATTTACCGTGCACGGTAACATTCTATATGTAACTTTGCCGTAGGTTCTGATCCCGCATTTGTGTATAGATATATACCGATGCCGTTCGTGCACGTATGTGCATGCCAGAAAAAAAAACTTGATATGTACCACTGTACATCCTATTTGCCTATTGACCGATCACGTAGATGCTACAGTTTTAAACTTTAAAAAGAATATTTTATTGCCATGATAAATTGTATCTAAAACTGGATAAATCAAGACATGCCATGATTACGTTATTTTATCTCTTTCCATCACATGATCAGTACTATATGTTTGTAGTACAAGTACTTGCTTTCGTCCTGACAGGATAACGTTGTAGGTTCACTTTTTAAGGAGGAAATGCTATGTGATACATATTATGGCACTGATTTTGAGGACCTGGCCTTAGCTCCAGAAGAGGCCCCAGCGGGGAACCTTGCTTAGATATCTTTTATGTGTTTTGCGACTTAGACTTTGGTTTGAACTTATATTTGGATACTGGACTTTGTCTCCAGTTAGATACTTTGGAAGTGTATTATTAAGTCTGTGCTTATTTTACTTTCGCTTATAGATGCTGTGTTGTGATGAACCTATTAAATATGATATTAGAACTGTTAGCAGCTTAGATCCTTTATTGTCTATTCTTAGAACAGCTTACTACGCTTTAACCAAGCGTAGGCTGGACATGGCTCGGCCCGGCCCAACAATTTGGGTAACGGGTCGTGATACTACATCAATACCAAGCTGCTGCAAATCTATAATCAACTCTCTCTGTGTGGTCAAGAAATAAGCCATGGGCTTACGGCTTAATGTGTCTGCCACAACATTAGCCTTGCCCAGATGATAATGTAGCTCGATCTCGTAATCTTTCATCAACTCCAACCAACGTTGTTGTCGCATATTCAACTCTTTTTGTGTGAACACGTACTTAAGGCTCTTATGATCAGTGTAGATATCTACCTTCTCGCCGTACAAGTAGTGTCTCAATAGCTTCAAAGCAAAGATAACCGCTGTCACGCCCCAGAACCAGAATACTGGAGAGCGGGGGCGAACATAGCCAGCTACGTATATTGAAATGACGTTCATCTCGCCATACGGACACGGCTGTCTAGATATGAGGGTTTACTACAAGCCAACGGTCTCTTAAGGTCAAGCCTATTGTCTCAATCTCAAGCAAGTAATATAAGTACAAGATGTTTGACCACCAAATATACAATAAAAGGCGTCCCAAATATTACATATTCAGTTGATCATGAAGCCAGTCTTACAAAATGCGAGGACTAGCAAGAGTTTAGTCATACATGATCAACCCTAGGATTTGTTAATCATGTTTACAGCCCGTAGGCAGACAGTAAGTAAATGTGCATCGAGCTAACAGGTGCCCGTCGGCTAAACGCCTCAAAAGAATAATTTTACAATAGAGTGAGCGAAACAAAATAGAAAACTCACTCGTGGCCCGGGTTCCTTCTAGTCGCCACCATCGGGCTGGAGGTTCGGTAGATCCTCGGGTGCTGCTCCGAAATCTGGCCACACAAAACCAGCTGGGTCAAACCCCAGAAAGAGCAAGTGCCACAAGGGAGGCCACGAAATAAGAACAAAAGCCAGCATATCAGAACATAAGAAAATGAAAGAAAAGTACAAGTAATCAAGAGCACGTCATGACAATAAACGACTAGGGACGTGGAACCATTCTGGGAGCCAGGTTACAACCCGTAAACCAAACAAGGACCGGGGTTGTAACCCTTCGCCTGAATATCTCCTTGTCCCTACCTAATTATTGTTAAAGCAAGTAAAACAATCACGTTCAGAAGTACTAGGGTAACAAGACTTAGACAGGGCTAGACATCATCCATTCACAAGCGGCCAAGCAATTACTACGGCTTACTACTTTAACTAACTAGGGTTGTCACAAGCCTAATTACTAACAAGATGCAATGAGAATTTCCCAGTCCCAAGCCCTGCAGACCATCCAGTTATCCTTCCGCGGGTTGAGAGTATGGTTGGGTACATCGCCCCGGAGACGATATTCCCTTAGGTGACTTAGAGGGTGCAACACATGACAGTGCGCTGGAAATGTGCTCTACTCGTCGGCAAGCTACAAGTCCAATTAAGAGCGCCCAGATAACGAGATTGCCTGTGACTGGAAATTCTCCATGAACTATAGTTTGATCTAGTCATTAGCCTAAACCATATTCAGTATGAATCCCTGACCGTGGGAACCAGGGAGTCACGTCCTAGACATGATACAAGACAAGACAAGTGGATTGCGCAAGCAAGCAAGCAGGAACACCCACGGTGTCAAGTTGATTATACGAGTCAAGTTAACCGTCGCAACAGCATTAAGATAAATTATGTCAGGGTACTTGTCAGGAGTGCGCCACGACGGGCCACTATCATGTCAGGTTGGTTATGTCAGGAGTGCACCATACGGGTCACTGTCGTGTTATGCTAGATCCTTGTCATACCATGCCATGTACAATAGTCATTCCAAACATATTAAGTAAAATCAAGTTCATGACAAAAGGCGTAAGGATATAAAATGGGCGTAAAATATCTAATAAAATATCAATATACAGGGCTATAGAAGAGCCAAGCTTAAAGAAATAAAACCAAAACTCCAAGAGCCAAAGGTTTGCGCAAGGGGTCAGGGGTTGGATTGCGCAGGGTGTCAGCTGCGCAGGGTGCCAAGTGCGTAGGGGCACAGGGCGCAAGGGCAGATGGCGCATGGGCCAAGTGCGTAGGAGCACAGGGCGCAGGGGCAGATGGCGCATGGGCCAAGTGCGCAGGAGTCAAGTGCGCAGGGGTAGATGGCGCATGGGACAAGTGCGCAGGAGTCAAGTGCGCAGGGGTGAGCTGCGCAGGGGCATAGGTGGCGCATGAGCAGACTGCGCAGGAGCAGACTGCGCAGGAGCAGACTGCGCATGAGCAGACTGCGCATGAGCAGACTGCGCATGGATGGATGGCGCATGGGGTTGAGTACGGTTCGCCAAGGGGCAAGCAACGCGGTCGGCGCCAGTCCAGCACTGCGCTAAAGAGCGCAGGCTACAGTCTTCTTCTCCAGGCCGAGAGGAAGCTCAAGAACACCAAAAATTCCATTCTTCATATCTTGGTCAAATCAATACCAAATCTAGATTTCCAAGGGTCTAACTTGAGTAAAATGGAATTCTCTTCCACATGGAAGCATCAAAACCCACAAAAATCCAACCAAAATAGATCAAAACCATGTAAATCCGAAAATAGTTAAAACCTAGATCTAGAACAATGGAGACTCCAAATCACAAAATGTCAAGCACTAATGTTGATCACCATGGCCTAATCTAGCTAATGAACCAATAAAATGTGGTTCTCATGTGGTGGCAAGGTGCACTTGCCTATGGGTGATGGTATTGTGTAGAGGAAGGAAGAAGAAGAAATTAATGGAGGGAAGTAATGAGGAGAGAGAGTGTTAGGTGGGGATACTAAAGAGGGTGGGTTGTGGTGGAATGAGGGTTGAACATAGGCTAAGGTGTTCCAATGCATGTTAAACCAAATCAAACCAATTCTCCTCCACAAAATAAACCAAGCCAGGTAAAACCCAATTACGAGAACCAAAATCTGCAAGTCAAGCCAACTACAAGTACATGCCAAAATTCGAGAAAATAAATACAGGTCTGAAATACATGCAAGCTTGACAAAATACGTATTCAGAATATGGGTGTTACAACTCTACCCACCTTAAAAGAATTCCGTCCTCGGAATTTAATTAAGAGGCTAGAGAGACAAGGACAAGCTATATTAATCACAGGCAGCTATAACCAGGCAAGCAATCAGACAATTATGCATGCAAGCACGGGATGAAAAACATAAGGCATAAGGAAGACATTATACCTTACGAGTCAAACAGGTAGGGATATCGCGATCGGATATCATCCTCACGCTCCCACGTTGACTCACCTAGAGAGTGATGACTCCAAGCAACACGGACTAGACTAATAGTCTTGTTCTTGAGTATCTTCTCTCTCCGGTCCAATATAGACACGGGCCTCTCCTCATACGAAAGGTAGGTACCAACAACCAGTTCTGAATGGTCTAGGATGTGGCTCGGGTCCGGGACGTACCGTCGTAATTGGGACACATGGAATACATCATGTACCTCACTTAGCGATGGCGGAAGAGAAAGACGATAGGATACATCTCCTACTCGCTCCAGGATATCGAACGGCCCTACATACCTAGGACTAAGCTTTCCCCGCACGCCAAAGCGAATGACGCCGTGGTTAGGTAAAATCCTAAGGAATACATGGTCGCCGATAGCAAACTCCAAGGAACGTCGATGAGCATCGGCCCAATACCGCTGGCGATCTTGGGCAACTCGAAGACGATCTCTGATCCTTCTGACCACTTCAACTGTCTGGGCAATCATCTCTGGACCAAGCATCTGCCTCTCTCCGACATCATTCCATGCTAGCAGGGATCTGCACTTCCTACCATACAGAGCCTCGAACGGAGCCATCTGGATACTGGCCTGGAAACTATTATTGTACGAGAATTCCACAAGATGCAGGTGATCTTCCCACGAACCACCGAAGTCGAGCGTACAAGATCTCAGCATGTCTTCAAGAGTCTGGATTGTGCGTTCTGACTGACCATCTGTCTGCGGATGATATGCTGAACTGAACTAGAGATGAGTTCCCAAACTCTCTTGTAAGCTACGCCAAAAGTGTGACGTAATCCTTGAATCTCGATCCGAGGTGATACTGACGGGCACACCGTGAAGCCTGACAATCTGCCTGAGGTACATCTCTGCTAGCTGAGCCGTAGACTGCCCAACTCTGAATGGTAGAAAATAAGCCACCTTCGTGAGCCTGTCTACTGTAACCCAAATAGCATCTCGACCAGCTGGGGATCTAGGCAATCCAGTCACAAAATCCATAGTCACGTGCTCCCACTTCCATTCTGGAATCGGCAAGGGCTGAAGAAGTCCAACGGGCCTCTGATGTTCAGCTTTAACCTGCTGGCAAACAAAATACCGAGAGACAAACCGGGCTATCTCCCTCTTCATGCCATTCCACCAGAAGTGCTGACGGATATCACGATACATCTTCGTGCCACCGAGATGAATAGAATACTGCGAACTGTGAGCTTCTGCCATAACTTCCTGTCTGATATCTCCACTGGGTACACAAAGACGAGTACCGTGCCGAAGTGTACCATCCTCATGAATACATAACTCTGGCCTTCTTTCTGCCTCACACTCTGCTCTGAGCTGCTGAAGCTTAGAATCTGTAGATTGTGCCGTCCGGATCCTCTCAACTATGCTGGACTGAACCTGTAGACTGGTCATCAATGCCACGTTGGAAGGAAGAACCACTTCAATTCCCATCTTCTGAAAATCTGCCAATAACTCTGGTTGCGCCGTTAGGAAATAAACTCCGGCTCTCCGGCTCAACGCATCTGCTACAACGTTGGCCTTTCCTGGGTGATACTGCAAATCCACATCGTAATCCACCAGTAGCTCAAGCCATCTTCTCTGCCGCATATTAAGGTCCTTCTGGGTGAAAATATACTTCAGGCTCTTGTGATCAGTAAATATCTCCACTCTATCTCCGTACAAGTAGTGCCTCCACAACTTAAGTGCAAATACTACTTCTGCTAGCTCCAAGTCGTGGGTCGGGTAACTCTTCTCATGGTCACGAAGTTGGCATGATGCATAAGATATTACCTTCCCATGCTGCATCAAGACACATCTCAATCCTCTGCATGAAGCATCGCAATAAACTGTGAATCCTCCGGTCCCATCTGGAAGTGTGAGAATGGGAGCCGTTATCAAGCCTCGCTTCAACTTCTCAAAGATTCCTGGCACTCTGCTGTCCACGTAAACTGCACATCCTTGCGGGTCAACTGGATCATCGGCACTGAAATCCTTATAAAATCTGAAACAAATCGTCGGTAGTAGCCGGCTAATCCAAGGAAGCTACGAACTTCTGCCACTGAGCTGGGTACTGGCCATGACTCGATAGCCACAATCTTCTGGGGATCCACTTACACTCCTCCTCGGGTAATGATGTGACCCAAGTACGAAATGCGATCGAGCCAGAACTCACATTTACTGAACTTGGCGTACAACTGATGCTCTCTAAGCGTCTGAAGGACGATTCTGAGATGCTGCTCGTGCTCTACTTCGCTCTTGCTGTAGACCAAGATATCATCTAGGAACACGATCACGAACTGATCCAAGTAGGGTATAAAAATACGATTCATGAGGTCCATGAATACAGCCGGCGCATTGGTCGCTCCAAAGGGCATAACAAGAAACTTCCAATGTCCATACCTCGATCTAAACGCTGTCTTCGGGATGTCCTGCTCTCTGACTCTGATCTGGTGGTATCCTGACCGCAAGTCTATCTTTGAAAACACTGAAGCCCCTCTGAGTTGATCAAACAAGTCATCTATCCTCGGGAGAGGGTATCTGTTCTTGATTGTTACTGAGTTCAAGGTACGATAATCTACACATAACCTGGACGTACCATCCTTCTTTTTCACAAGAAGCATCAGGGCTCCCCAAGGCGATCCACTTGCACGAATGAATCCCTTGGTTCTGAGTTCTTCAATCATCTTGTACAAAATCTCTAACTCTGAAGGCGCCATCCTGTAGACTCGCTCTGATACTGGTGCTGTTCCGGGGATCAAGTCTATAGTGAACTCAATCTCCCGCTCTGGCGGCATCCTTGGAAGTTCCTTTGGGAAGACATCTGGAAATTCTTCAACTATCCGGGGCAACTGCACTGCTGCTACTGCCATCCGCAATACTGGAGAAGATGGCTCCACCGCGCCTTTGGAAAAGAAAAACTCTGGCTCGCCTGGAATGCTGAAAACAACTCTGCCAACATGGCAGTCTATCCTAGCATACTGGTTCCTCAACCAATCCATGCCTAGGACTACATCATAGTCTGCCATTGGGAATTCTATAAATCTAGCGGGGAACTATCTATCGCTAACTATGATTCGACATGAGGAAAACACTCGATCTACTCCCACAAAACCATTACCAGTAAGTATATTGAGTCTTACTGAAAATGACTCTGGCTCCAATCCTATCCGTGTCGCGAATCGTGCAGACATGAATGAATGCGATGTACCAGAATCAAATAATACCAATGCTGGAGAGGAGTTGACGAGAATAGTACCTGCCACTACCTCACCTGGTGCAACTTCTTCTTCCATAGCCATCATCATGGCCTGACCTCTAGCTGCGGGTCCCCTCTGCTGGAAACCTCTCTGCCTGCTCTGTACTGGAGCCTGGGCACACTGCTGCTGGAATGCCTGGGCCTGAGGCAATAATGGCCTTGGGTACTGCTGCTGCTGCTGCATGGGTGCTGGTCCCCTAACCGATGGACTGGTTAGGTTGGAAGAGGAAGAACTACCCCTATTCGGGCAGGCTCCTTTCATGTGATCTGCCGCTCCACAAGCTAGGCATAATCCTTGTGCCCTACGACAATCTGCCACTACATGGCCTAGCTTTTCGCAATGTGAACATCCCATTACGGAAGTCTGCTTCTGCTTCTGCTGCTGCAGGTACGTCGGGGTCGAATGCTGAACCGACGTTACTGAGGCCGCCTGCCTCGAAGTTCTAATGGTCAAACTTCTAGCTGCTGGGGCTGGAGCTGATGATTGGTGCATCTGACTGTGGGACCGCTTCCTGCCTTCGGTCCTATCTACGATCCGCTGGGAGGTGTACTCATGCCTCCTAGCTGCTCTTAAAACTGTATCGAACGTCTGGTACTCGAACTACTCAACTGCCAACAAAATCTCTAAATACAGTGCTTGCTGGAACTGTTGGGCCCTATCAAACTCGGTCGCCACCAAGGTGGGGGCAAACCTACTGAGCCTAGAAAACTCAGTCGCATAGCCATCGACTGTTCTGCCTCCTTGCTTCAAGTTGGTAAATCTGGTCTGCAGGTCGTACCGAGCCACAGCATCGAAATACTTCGTCTGGAATCTCTCTCTGAACACCGCCCAAGCAATGGGTGCCACTAATCCCATGGCTTACGCCGCCCACCAACTGCGAGCCAAGTCCAACAACTGCAGGCGTACCACCGCCACCTTCTCATTCTCAGGTGTCCTAGCTGCTTCCAGAACCACCTCAGTATCCTGAAGCCAAGCGTCCGCGGTAATCGCATCTTCGCTGCCGTCGAAGAAGGGAGGGTTCAGGCGCTTGTAGCTGTTGGCCGCGCTGTTCCCTCGGTGACCGCCTCTGGTCAAAGCATCCGCCACTACCTGGTGCAAGGCGTCTCTTCGACGATCCTGGGAAGCTATCAAGGTCCTGATGAGACCTACCAAAGTGCCATCATCCGGCTCGGCAGGCTGAACGGGCTGAACTGAGGGCTCTCCTCCAGTAGGCACAACTCTGGAGGCTACTCCGGAGTGTTGGGCTTGATCTCCGGGTTGCTGGTCCACGTGAAGTGCTCTACCTTGCTGATCGGTGAGGTCAGGTACAGTGCCGCTGAAGAAGATGACACAGGGAAAATAATAAGGAAGGACTAGGACAGATCAACGATACAAGCATGTAATCAGGACAAGATTCTAGAGATTCAGAGGATATGAAAGGGGATCAAGGACGAGTACTGATTGAGACATCTATCGGTAAACCCTCATATTTCTTGATTGACAAGACCTGTATGGGCCACCACTTAAACCATGTCACGCCCCAGAACCAGAATACTGGAGAGCGGGGGCGAACATAGCCAGCTACGTATATTAAAATGACGTTCATCTCGCCATACGGTCACGGCTGTCTAGATATGAGGGTTTACTACAAGCCAACGGTCTCTTAAGGTCAAGCCTATTGTCTTAATCTCAAGCAAGTAATATAAGTACAAGATGTTTGACCACCAAATATACAATAAAAGGCATCCCAAATATTACATATTCAGTTGATCATGAAGCTAGTCTTACAAAATGCGAGGACTAGCCAGAGTTTAGTCATACATGATCAACCCTAGGATTTGTTAATCATGTTTACAGCCCGTAGGCAGACAGTAAGTTAATGTGCATCGAGCTAACAGGTGCTCGTCGGCTAAACGCCTCAAAAGAATAATTTTACAATAGAGTGAGCGAAATAAAATAGAAAACCTACTTGTGGCCCGGGTTCCTTCTAGTCGCCACCATCGGGCTGGAGGTTCGGTAGATCATCGGGTGCTGCTCCGAAATCTGGCCACACAAAACCAGCTGGGTCAAACCCCAGAAAGAGCAAGTGCCACAAGGGAGGCCACGAAATAAGAACAAAAGCTAGCATATCAGAACATAAGAAAATGAAAGAAAAGTACAAGTAATCAAGAGCACGTCAGGACAATAAACGACTAGGGACGTGGAACCATTCTGGCAGCCAGGTTACAACCCGTAAACCAAACAAGGACCGGGGTTGTAACCCTTCGCCTGAATATCTCCTTGTCCCTACCCAATTATTGTTAAAGCAAGTAAAACAATCACGTTCAGAAGTACCAGGGTACAGGGACTAGACAAGACTTAGACAGGGCTAGACATCATCCATTCACAAGCGGCCAAGCAGTTACTACGGCTTACTACTTTAACTAACTAGGGTTGTCACAAGCCTAATTACTAACAAGATGCAATAAGAATTTCCCAGTCCCAAGCCCTGCTGACCATCCAGTTATCCTTCCGCGGGTTGAGAGTTTGGTTGGGTACATCGCCCCGGAGACGATATACCCTTAGGTGACTTAGAGGGTACAACATATGACAGTGCGCTGGAAATGTGCTCTACTCGTCGGCAAGCTACAAGTCCAATTAAGAGCGCCCAGATAACGAGATTGCCTGTGACTGGAAATTCTCTATGAACTATAGTTTGATCTAGTCATTAGCCTAAACCATATTCAGTATGAATCCCTGACCGTGGGAACCAGGGAGTCACGTCCTAGACATGATACAAGACAAGACAAGTGGATTGCGCAAGCAAGCAAGTAGGAACACCCACGGTGTCAAGTTGATTATACGAGTCAAGTTAGCCGTCGCAACAGCATCAAGATAAATCATATCAGGGTACTTGTCAGGAGTGCACCACGACGGGCCACTATCATGTCAGGTTGGTTATGTCAGGAGTGCACCACTACGGGTCACTGTCGTGTTATGCTAGATCCTTGTCATACCATGCCATGTACAATAGTCATTCCAAACATATTAAGTAAAATCAAGTTCATGACAAAAGACGTAAGGATATAAAATGGGCATAAAATATCTAATAAAATATCAATATACAGGGCTATAGAAGAGCCAAGCTTAAAGAAATAAAACTAAAACTCTAAGAGCCAATGGTTTGCGCAAGGGGTCAGGGGTTGGATTGCGCAGTGTGTCAGCTGCGCAGGGTGCCAAGTGCGCAGGGGCACAGGGCGCAGGGGCAGATGGCGCATGGGCCAAGTGCGAAGGAGCACAGGGCGCAGGGGCAGATGGCGCATGGGCCAAGTGCTTAGGAGTCAAGTGCGCAGGGGTAGATGGCGCATGGGCCAAGTGCGCAGGAGTCAAGTGCGCAGGGGTGAGCTGCGCAGGAGCATAGGTGGCGCATGAGCAGACTGCGCAGGAGCAGACTGCGCAGGAGCAGACTGCGCATGAGCAGACTGCGCATGAGCATACTGCGCATGGATGGATGGCGCATGGGGTTGAGCGCAGTTCGCCAAGGGGCAAGCAACGCGGTCGGTGCTGCACTAAAGAGCGCAGGCCGAGAGGGGGTGCGCAGTCCAGCACTGCGCTAAAGAGCGCAGGCTGCAGTCTTCTTCTCCAGGCCGAGAGGAAGCCCAAGAACACCAAAAATTCTATTCTTTATATCTTGGTCAAATCAAAACCAAATCTAGATTTCCAAGGGTCTAACTTGAGTAAAATGGAATTCTCTTCCACATGGAAGCATCAAAACCCACAAAAATCCAACCAAAATAGATCAAAACCATGTAAATCCGAAAATAGTTAAAACCTAGATCTAGAACAATGGAGACTCCAAATCATAAAATATCAAGCACTAATGTTGATCACCATGGCCTAATCTAGCTAATGAATAAATAAAATGTGGTTCTCATGTGGTGGCAAGGTGCACTTGCCTATGGGTGATGGTATTGTGTAGAGGAAGGAAGAAGAAGAAATTAATGGAGGAAAGTAATGAGGAAAGAGAGTGTTAGATGGAGATACTAAAGAGGGTGGGTTGTGGTGGAATGAGGGTTGAACATAGGCTAAGGTGTTCCAATGCATGTTAAACCAAACCAAACCAAATCAAACCAATTCTCCTCCACAAAATAAACCAAGCCAGGTAAAACCCAATTACAAGAACCAAAATCTGCAAGTCAAGCCAACTACAAGTACATGCCCAAATACGAGAAAATAAATACAGGTTTGAAATACATGCAAGCTTGACAAAATACGTATTCAGAATATGGGTGTTACAACCGCTGCGAACTCTAGATCTTGGGTCGGGTAATTCTTCTCGTGCACCCTCAACTGCCTTAATGTATATGCTACTACATGACCATGCTGCATCAATACACAACCTAATCCCTTACCGGATGCATCGCTGTAGATCACGAATCCTCTCGGGCCCGATGGTAGTGTCAAGATAGGTGCCGTGGTCAAGCGCTTCTTCAACTTGTCGAAAGTAGCTTGACGCTCGTCTGTCCATATAAACTCCTGATCCTTGAAAGTTAGTCGGGTCATAGGCCTCGCTATTTGAGAGAAATTTTCTACGAACCTTCGGCAATAACCCGCAAGTCTATGAAAACTTCTCACCTCGAAAGCTGATATGGGAGCAGGCTATGCCTTGACTGCTGTGATCTTCTCCTAATCTACTGATATGCCATCTTCTGTGATGATATGTCCAAGAAATGATACCTCCTTGTAAAGAAAATCACACTTGCTAAGCTTCGCAAAAAATCGCTCATTCCTCAAGGTCCCTAAAATAATTCGTAGATGTTGCTCATGCTCCTCTTGACTCTTGGAGTAAATCAAGATATCATCTATGAAGATGACTACAAATTCGTCTAAGTACTGGTGAAATATCTTGTTCATTAAGTTTATGAAAACCGTGGGAGCATTGGTCAAACCGAAAGACAAGACCAAGAACTCGTAGTGTCCATACCTTGATCGAAATGTCGACTTCGGAATATCTTCCTTCCGAACCTTCAGTTGGTGATAGCCCGATCATAAGTCGATCTTGGAGAATACTTTTGCACCACTCAGTTGATCGAATAGATCGTCTATACGCGGTAAGGGGTACTTGTTCTTCACCGTCACTGCATTCAAGGCTCTTTTGTTGATGCAAATGCGCACTGTCCCATCTTTTTCAGGCACAAAAAGAATGGTGCTCCCATGGTGATGCACTGACACGAATAAAGCCTTTCTCCAATAAGTCGCCAATCTGTGTCTTCATCTCTACCAACTCCTTCGGTGCTAGTCGATATACTCGAAATAAAATAGGCTCGGCTCATGGAATAAGCTCAATAGTAAACTCGATGTCCTGTTCGGGTGGCAGTCCCGACAAATCCTCTAGAAATACGTCTTCGAACTCAGAGATGACAGGGTGCTGAGGGGTGTCCTGCATCATCATGTGAGTCCCCAATTTGGGTGCATCACAACTCTCTCCTTCTTCTTTGCTGAACTCAAACTTTGTCTCATTCGGTGGTATAAAGACGGTACTACTCCTATGGCAGTCTATTAGAGCAAAATGCTGGCTCAACCAGTCCATTCCAAGAACCACATGGAACGTAGGCATAGGAAATACAAGGAGTCGTGCTCTCATTTCTCTACCATATATCACTACAGGAAAAAGCCTACAAACATCACTAACAGGTACACCTCCTCCTCTTGTAAGGATTCTAATATTCTTAGATAAGGGTGTTATGGGAATGCTGAGTCTAGTGGCAAAACTAGTGGCTATGAATGGATGAGTGGCTCCAGTGTCGAATAATGTAATGGCAGAAAATGAAGCAACTAAAACCATACCTGCTATGACCTCTGCCTATCTCTCTATATCCTCCACTGCTAGAGAGAATACCTACCCATAATTCTGTCCAGGGCCCTGAGCTCTGGCCCTCTCAAACTGTGCTGACTTGGGTGGTAATGGTGGACGAGGTGCTCCAGCTGCTCGCCGAGGTGCTGGAAGTGCTGGGGCTGTCGATCTCGGGTTCTGCCGGGCATAAACTAAGGACTGTTGCTCCAAACAATCTTTCACCTTTGTTGCCCTGACCCACATCTGAAGCACATTCCAAGTCAAGTTCAATAGTCCTTCATGAGGTGTCCTTGATTCTTGTAATAGTTGCAGGTAGACTTCTGATAAGGAATGGGCCTCTGCTGGAACTGTCCTATGGGCCTCCTGATACGTCCACCTTCGGTAGCTCTAGCTGGTACAACTGCTGGTGTATGGCATCTTGATGTCTACTGCTTCTCCTTGCGAAGAATCTCCTGAGCACGAGCTTCTTCCAAGATAGCTGAATGGGAGACACAAGACTGTGTAGTCGTATAAGACTTGAGCTCTGGTGCAAGCCCCTAATAGAATCTCCTTACCTTCTCTAACTCAGTTAGGATCAATCTCGTACCAAATATACTCAGGCGATTGAACTCTGAGTCATACTCATCAACTATCATATTTTCTTACTTCATGTGAAGGAACTGGTCATATAGACCGTCTTAAACATGAATAGGGAAGAATCTCTCATAGAATAGATCATAGAACTACTTCCAGGTGATCCCAGTGCCTAATCGTCTCTCTTTCGCCTTCCACCAGTGGCAGGCATTATCTTCTAATAGTAGGTCCACTGCTGTCATCCAATCTTGAGCTGGCAACTGGGATGCTTTCAGTAGCTTCTCTGTATTAGTAAGCCATTATGACACCTCTAGTGGCTTCTCCGTTCCTCTGAAGGCCTTGGGGTTCATGTCTGTGAAGTTCTTGATAGAGCCTTCATATGGATGCAGAGCTGGTGCTGGTGCTGGTACTGGTGCCGGAGGTGGAGGTCTAGCCAATGCTGCCATCATAGTCTTTCTCATCAGCTCAGTCTACTGCCACTAAGCCTGCATCATGGCATACATGAACCGAGAACTAGGGCTCCCATCAGTCGGTGGTAGAGGCATCTGAGGTCCCGACTGTGGTAGAAACTGCTGAGGGAATGGTGGTAGTGGAGGCAGTGGTACATTCCCTCCCGGTGGTACGGTATTGGTCTGCCCAGCCTGGCTGACTAGGGGTGCTGCGATCTTTGAGTGCACCGTCGTCGGTGTCACAGTAGGTTGCGACTGTCCTGGCTAGTATGGTGTCACCGGAGTCATCGGAGGATTCTGTCCCTCCGGGGTAGCCTCTTCACCAGATGTGAGAGCCAAGGCAGAAGTGCGTCTGCTTCTTAGATTCATACTGTTGACACGAAGAAAGTAGGGTGATATTAGGAAAGATTAGATATGAGGTAATTTAAGTTGTCAAAGGAAATTTGAAAAGCTTAGAGGTCAAATGAGGTAGTAGTTCTGGATGAGATACTATTCCTATTCCTATATGCAGGCTTGTTGGGCACAGTCATGTAATCCAATAATATTTTCTGACCTGTATGGGCCACCACAAAAACATGTAATGCTCCAGTCCTAAAATACTTAGGACCAAGTACGTAGACATGCCAGCTGCAAATATACGAAGAATACTCTAATATATGGAATCCTCGTATACATACATAAGCTGTATATATAATAAATAATCACAAGCCATAATATAATAATCTAATCTCATCATAGCTCAACACAGAAGATGTAAGAATCCAAATAAATAATGTAGCAACGAGATAGCCGGATGGACATACCCACTCCAAACAACTATAAAAAATAGCCTCAAATGATCGGAGTCCAACCTCTACAAAATAAAAAGAAAAGAGATATAAAATATGTCCACTAAATGTCTCAATAAATGAATAGACTAGAACTCAGCAGGAGATGCCTCGTCATCAATATATGAAAAATATAGTGCCGCTCCGTACTCCTAAAGGAAATCGTCTAACCCTGGAGAGAGAACAAGGTCCTCAGAGGGACGTAACAAGATACAAGAAAACACCATGCCATATAAACTGTGATATATAATAGAAAGGAAAGGAATGTATGCAATAGAGTGCCTACCAGTTCTACAGTAACAACGCAGTTAAGAACAAACCTTCAACGCATGGGCACTCTGGCTACAAAAAACTCAGGTATGGTCCCACCAGGATACCAGGGACCTCAAAGCATGACATTCATCGAATGTCAGAGGCCAGCAGGATCATGAATAGGAAAGTGCATACGTGGCCCATACGTTAAGGAGCTGTCCTCCCTACCCAATGTCTAGAAGGGTCACATCCATGTCCCATAGGAACCTCTAGTAACTGCCAAGTCCACGAGCATGTAATTCTATTGGCAGTTACTCCTAACCGTCGTACGCCTCATACGTATCGGTGGCTAGCCGACTACACGAGTACGTGTCCTACATATGACTCACAACTCGTAATGATCATGTGTCAAGGCCGTATGAGGTATTCCAATACCTCATCATAACTGGGTGGTCACTAGGCTAAGTCAATGCAAGAGAATAAAATCAAACGCAGTAAAACGATCGATGGAGTCGTTTGCACCCAAGTGTGACTTGGATGCACAGTGATATAATACTAACAATAGATAAGAAACACTGAATATAAATAACTAAAAATAAGAATAAGTAAATTACAGAGTAAGGTGGTAAGGTATCTTGCCTGGCAGTGCGGGAATAGCAACTCCAAGCAATCAATTACGTCAGCAATAAATCTCAAAATCCACGAATGGCTTCGGATGCTTAAACAAACATCAAGAATGTTCCCGGAGTAACATATATATCTAGAAAATGCCTGTCTAAAAGTCAAATTCTGAAACATAGGCAAAATCATAATTTTGGGTCAAAATAATATCTATGGTCTCTAAAGTCGTAAAACTACATATCTATGGGTCCGATTTGAGGAGATGAACCCAATCGTATATCCAAAGTTGGATTCCGGCAGGCCGTATACCCGTTCGATCGGGTCGTGGGCCCGCCAAATAGGCGTTTTGGTCGACCTTCTCTGAATCAGACTAAACTTGGCACACAGGACCAAAATTTTGATACGGTCCTGCCGGCACAACTTTCATCTCGATACGATGAACGTACACAAAGTTATGGTCAAATTTATAAAAGGTCGATACGGGGGTATCTTGACGGATACGTACTGATTTCGTCGTGCACACGCAATGAAATCGAGTTCTGTCATTTTTCACACGTCGGCAACATCCATACGCACCTTTTGATGCATATAGTGTGCGACCACGTCGCCCGGTTTGTCGGGGCGCACGTCGTATCAGACAGATTTCCAAATTTTCTATATTTTTTGAAACAACTTTCCTTGGAACTTTAATTACGTATAACTTTTTGTATGCTGGATAAAAAGTACTTCCAGAAAGTGCATTGCAATCTCGTATATGTTTTCTTCGTCTGTTATTAATTAGTTGGTCAAAATCTTTAGTATATGGTCCAGAAATTGGATTCCAAGTTGGGTTCCTAGGCTATTTTAATACGTTGTTTCACGGCAGTTTTTGCTCGACTTTGCGTCGAGTTTGTGGCCGATCCAGGGAAGAATTTCGAATTCCTTTTGAAGGGACTCGAAAAGGGTTGCATAGACTACACGTAGCAACTTATAGATCACAAAATAATTGAAAATACGAGAAGAAATCGGGGGTCAAATAGGGTACCTTGCGGCTGTGATTAACAGAGCGTACTTTATTGGCTGTTGGC
Source organism: Iris pallida (assembly GCA_029216955.1). Classification (NCBI taxonomy): domain Eukaryota; kingdom Viridiplantae; phylum Streptophyta; class Magnoliopsida; order Asparagales; family Iridaceae; genus Iris; species Iris pallida. The sequence goes on along the minus strand of JANAVB010038819.1, from coordinate 2,919,157 downwards.
CCGTGGCAAGCACGACGGCATTCCGGCGAGCTAGCGACAGCTGCAGTCAGTAGGAGGGGTTCGCCTGGGGTCGAGGCGTGGTCGAGGCTGCTCTACAGACGAAGCACGAAGCGTAGGGTAGATTTTCTTATGGTTTGGAGAGAATTCTATCAAATGGCTTCGAGTTCTTATACTTGGTCTTGAATCTGATTTAGACTCAAATTCGTATGGGTTCTAGACCGAGTTTGAGGTTTAATCCGAGGAGGGTTCTATCAGGTTTGCACAATTTTTTTGAAAAGATTTGAATAGTATTCGAGGGAGATTTGGTTAATCTCCTACAAATAGAGTTCCATGAATTGTGATGGCTGGGTCGGGTTCTGAGGGATACTGTTCACTGGGTGAATAGTGGCTCAGGTTTTTTTTTCTTTTTTTTAACCTACTACAGTATTCCATTATATAAAATTTCTATAAAGCAATATATACATTAGTGTATAACACTTTAGTATAAATTATCACTTTAGTATATAAGAATATATTTACCAATTCTATATACTCTGTATACACACATATATTTTTACCTATATACATTAGTATATGCCACTATATATATAAATATATATTCATTTAACTAGAAACTAGTGTATTGATATAGTAATAGATATAACATAATTATTATTATATATAAAAGAAATACTAAATTAAAATATGGGGTTTATACGTATCGTCTCAACTGCAACACGTGAAATACGTTCTGGACTCCCTTTAATGCAGCCTGTATACCACGTCACCGACTCTACGGCTGATAACGAAAGGTCCAATGAAACGCATACTAAGCTTTCCAGCACCACCAAAGCGTATAGTACCACGTGTCGGAGATATTCTCAAGAATACCAGATCTCCAACCTCAAACTCCAAAGGTCTGCGGTGGCAATCTGCCATCTGTCCTGCACCATGCGAAGTCGATCCCTGATGAGTTTCACCTTCTCGACTGCGTCCACAACCATCTCATGTCCCAATAAAGCTCGCTCTCCAACGTCATCCCAAGACAAGGGAGTATGACATTTATGCCCGTACAACACATCGAATGGTGACAACTTAATGTTGGCCTGGAAACTATTGTTGTATGCAAACTCTACCAAGTACAAATGATCCTCCCAAGAACCTCCAAAGTCCATTCGAGTGTCTGAATAGTCTTTTTTGACTGTTCGTCCGTCTGAGGGTGGTATGCAGTACTAAACTTGAGATGAGTACCCAAACTAGTATGCAAACTCCGCCAGAAATGAAAAGTAAAATGACTATCCCGATCCGAGACAATGTTCACCAGAACTCCATAAAGTCTGACAATCTATCGCACATACACCTCTGCTAGCTTCTCCGTAGACAGATCCACTTTGAATGGCAAGAAGTGGGCTAATTTGTTTAACCTGTCTACGATGATCCAAATCGTATCTTTTCCTCCTGGTGTACGTGAAAATCCTGAAACAAAGTCCATCATGATATGCTCCCAATTGGACTCTGGAATAGGCAACGGTTTTAACAGTCCTCCTGGCCTCTACCTCTCTGCCTTTACCTGCTGACAGACTAAACATCTGGCTACGAAGCGTGCTACCTTCCGCTTCATCCCATACCACCAAACATGCTCCTTCAGATCCTAATACATCTTGTTGGTACTTGGATGCATAGAGTACTAAAAACGGTGGGAATTCTTTATAACATGGTCCTGAAGGTCTACACTAGGTACACACAGTCTGGAACCGTGCCTCAATGCGCCATCCTCTACAATGATGAACTCCTCAACCAGTCCTGCTCGAATCTACTATCAGATACACCGCATAGCAACATCATCGAACTGAGTTAACTTGATCCTCTCCATCAAGTCCGACTGAATCTGCAGAGCCTACATCTGCATCTCTACTCCTGGTACTATCACCTCGATCTCCAGGCTCTCCAGATCAGCTAATAAGTGATAATCTACCGTCAAACACATGGCTATCGGATACAAGTGTAGTGCCCCGTCCCGCTTAGTCAATCGGAGGAATCAGAATACCGACGATGTTCAGACTTAGCCTTGCAACGGCTACTTGAAGACATCGTTCGGTCGAGGCGACCCCTCGCTCAGGTAGGGTAGTTTCGGTGAACTTGCCTCACCTTAGCCTTCACATAATAAATTGCATGTTTTCAAATGCACAAGTAGGCTTGATAATAAAAGAGACGAATTCATATTGCTAAGGGAATAATCCCATGTTGGGTCAATTAAGTTAGAAAAGGAACAAGGTCCCACAGTCGGCTTAGAATCGTTGCACGAGGGCTTTCAAAATGACACTCGTCCCTTCGTCCCGTGGCTTGGGAGAAGGAAGTTGGTTTATGTTGTCACCAAGTTGGAATTAGCCCGCGTAAATGCTCGATAAAGTATGCATGCTTCCACCATACAAGCTTGGCATAGCCTTTGCTCGTCCCTCGAGTTAAGTTGTAGGTTTGATTAAGTTAGGCAAAGTTATGCCGGTCGACCTAAGACATTCCAAGGCCCGTCGACTTGGGCGGGAGTGTCGCGTAAAGCACTGTTGGCTTAAAGCACGATGCACAGACTTAGTGTTTAAGGCATGGGCCACAATTGATTAATTGAGTTTGGTAAAAATTGGCTTTCAAATAGTTGTTCATGAGTTGAAGAAAAATGTAGGGCAAGAAAGAAGAATACTCGCCACCACGGGTCATCGTGGCGGTCTCAGATGTGAGAAGTATTAAATTTGGCCCTGAAAGAGATGGTAACACTAGAGGTAGAATAACTGTGTGAGACATCAGATTGAGTCGAGTCTTTCATGGTCATGGACAACTTGTCGACAAGGGCGATTTGTTTCCTCAGACGATAACCTGGGGCCACAGCAGGACCGTTCTGTCCTAGGAGGAAACCGGGGCAGAATGTGAGTGGGATAGCTGAGCCGAAAGGCAAGTATTCGGTGGACGCTCAATGGGGCTAGCTACCCGCTTTGACCGGTCCATCCTATACCAGCTATGAGTCCAAAATAGCTTGTTATACTAGTAACCTCATATAAATGAGTTGGTACAGGCGGCAATCTGCGTGTGTGTATTTGGATTGAGTCGAGCATTGAGTGCACTATATCAAGGAGTCGAGTTGAATGTGTGTGTACAGTTAGAACATAAAATATTGGGCCTAAGATTTGGCTGCAACGTAAGTAACGTGCTTCGGTACGAGATGTGGCGTCGAGTATTAAGTTGTCGGCATATAAGTTGCATAAGTTGGATTTGAGTCATCTTGAGTTTATGTCAGGAAACGTCGTAAGGCAAAGTCGGTCAAGTGACACTCAGCCCACAAGTCTTGATTGAGTCAGTTCGTGATCAAGTAGCAAGGGCCGCGAGGCGGCGATATGGTTAAGTCACACCGAGTTATGAAGCACGACACGATGGATTTGTAGCATGTTCATAAAGAAATTGGGTACTATCGCGTAGTCGTGTCTCTGATTTTTGGTCGTAAGGCAAACATGACTTGATAGGTTAACGTTGTTGTTGCAAGCACGGAATAGTCTAGAGACACAAAATAGGCCAAGGCGTCGGTCATAAAAACTGATCTTAAGACAATAGTAGAAAGACAATCAAAAGGGTTATGTTGCACAAAGTAAATGAACGTGTCTTTTATGTACGGATGGGCAAGGAGCTCATTCCACCAGTACAGTTGAGTATTGACACCTACACAGTATTTACGTACAGGCACAGGTGGAAGCTCGTAGCGCGGAGCTCGCATGGATGCGTCGAGGCACGGAGTTCCTTGGCGATTCGAGGCGTGCGTTCCGCGTAGAGTTAGGACTTATACGGGACATAAAGTATGGGCATCGCCTTCCAAAGCATCCGCTGGTTCAAGACATGTATTGAGAGATGAGAGAGAGTTGAGTGACTTGTAATATAAGAAAAGTGAGCTTGAGTGACTTGTAATCTTGGTCTTGCACCCCTTTGTAATCCTTATTTCAATATCAATAAAATGCATCTTTTGAATGACGTGTATTTTGTTCTAAATTCTGTTGGCATATTCAATATCTCTGCTTGGGACTTTTGTGCGACGACCCCGTCGTAGCCGCTGTAATCGGCCGTTATGGAACCTGCCTTGCGCGAGTGCAATCTAGGCTCGTGCGACATCACGCCTTAGCGAGGACGATCGCTCCTACGGGAGCGGAACGTGACATAATGGTATCACAGTATGACTTTACGTCCTTGGATTATCGATTGAATTCTTTAACGCGGTTGTTTCCACAATTGGTATCGTTGGTGCGCTCTCTCTCAAATGTCCCACGGTATGTCCATACAATAAGTCTAACTAATTTGTAAAACATAAAAAAAATAGTTTTTGACAAAAATAAAAAGATGGTTCACGTGAAGCACGGTTGGCTAAGTCGGGCTGGACATATACACCAAAGTTGCGTCGACCATAGAAGAGTCGAGCGCGAGATTTGATCCATCTCGGATGACAATGAGTTGGAATCGATTGAGTAAGTGGGATAACTATCGATAGGGGTACTATCGAGCGACGATAACATCGGTACAATATAAAGAAACGTGCTTGAAATTTAAGGAATCGTTCGGACGGAAATTTGAAGAAATAGATTATAAATCGAATGATAAGTTGAGAATTTATTGAATGACTTCATCCCTGAGTGGTGTATGCGATAGCCTCAGGAATGTCGATCGATCGATTGAGGATACCGGGTGTCAATGACTCTATCAGCAAGCGTCGCGTGTATGCAAAGCTGTAGATTGAGTATCATTGAATGAGTTGTAGTCTTGAGATTTGACAAGTTGATTCGAACAACCTAGAAATTGACGCACACGGAAGTGCATGGGATTGAGGATTGTGAGAGTATGAAACGCAAAAAAATGATTGAGTTGGTGAAATCGAATCGAGAAAAAAGTTAGGGTGTACGAATGGATGACTTGATCGAGAAAACTGATGCGGATTGTATACAAAAAGTTGGCACGACGGGAAGATAGCGTACATAAAAAAGTTGAATTTTGAAGTTACGCAAATAACTCTGACGATTGGAATGGATGTTGCTCGATGATTTGAGTTAGTAAGAAAGGATGTGATTTGAAGAAAAATGTTGCTCGATGACTTAAGATAGACGGATGAACAATACGCGAATTTGGGTTTGAGGAAATTGATGTTGTGAATGATTCGAGGGATAATGATCGAACTTGAACTTGAATGTCGAAGAGATTATCTAGTCAGACGATAGCATCAGTCGCATGATTCAGAATTCATTGCAAATGAAGATCGCCAGGTTATGTATATCGTCGATGGTATTGAGGCATATCAATGATCAATATACGATAACTCGGGGGTACTCTGACTCGGTGAATGACGATCGTACAAGTGTTATTATCCTGATGGATGAAAATAAATGTGGATGAAAACAGAAGTGTCTTGATGGTTACGCGGATAACCACAGCGTCGACATTCTTGTCTTGTGCGAGCGCAACTCTAGCCTCGCACATGAGTCACATCAGATTTGAGGCAATCGTTCTGCGTGAGCGCTGACATGGTGATTCATATCACGGGAATGATCGAACTCGAAAAATCAGGACGTAGCAATTTGGATTGTCTCGACTTACGGTTTGAAGCGAAGATGAATTCGAGGATTAATCGAACTTGTGATTGACGATTGAATAAAACTTGAGGATTGATTAGGTCCAATCCGCGCGTCGAGAATGAACTAGTCTAGACTCAAACAAGAGTTACGCCCCGATGAGAATAATTATTCTGCGGAAGCGTTGCATGGTGATTTCATGCCCACCGTAGATAATCGGACTCGCGTGAGGTCGGAGCGTGGCATATTATTAAGTCAGACGACCTTGTGATCGATTACATGAATTGGGATAAATGACTTAGAGAGTATAAAATGTGAATTATAGTTTAGCGATGAATCGTGTCATAGCGTATTTGACTTGAGGATGACTGATAGGCGGATTATGTCGAACATGTTTGAAGGGATAGACTATACAAAAAGGCTTGTTGGACGAGCGATATTGATATGTTAAAGATTTGGTTGAGTGAACTTATCGCAGGATGGCTTTGCTGAATGACTCGAACCCCGTATGACAAATGTTGGGCTGTGTATAGGAAATCTATGCTCGATGTTTAGAAATCGGAGTGATGCGAGATTGGATAGAAAAATCCCGTACTATCAACTTGGTTTGACCTTAGGATGGGGTCAGTGTTGATATTGTTGTTTAGAAACTATGATTCCAATACTGACGGAAAGACATAGCCTAGCGGTTAGGTAGACGTCCGAGTACGAAGTGGTAGGATTTGTGGAGGCACCACTCGCGAGCCTCAGTTGACATGCCTGTATATCAAGGACGCTTGAATATGTGCATGATCCAACTCGAGTGGTGATGATGGATTCTCTATCACGAGGCTTGGTTGAAATGCATGTATTTTGGGGACGCTTGGAATATGTGCACGATCCAACTAAGTGATACGTTGAATCAAGTGAGACTGGAGGAACGAGAAAGTGTCGAGGATTTTGAGATTGTGGGTTTTGAAGAAAAGATTGTGGGTAGCACGAGCGTAGCTCGGATGAAAGAAACGCATAGGAGGAATGTGTGTGAGAATTGTTGGATGTTGAATAAAGTATAAGTCGATAGGTATACTCAGTTAGTTTCAAGGATGAAACTTTTTCTGAGTGGTGTATGATGTAGTGTCCCATCCCGCTCAGTCAATCGGAGGAATCGGAACGCCGATGACGTTCGGACTTAGCCTTGTAATGGCTGCTCCAAGATATCGCTTGGTCGAGATGACCCCTCGCTCAGGAGGGATAGTTTCGGTGAACTTGCCTCATCTTAGTCTTCACATAATAAATCGCATGTTTTCACATGTACAAGTAGGCTTGATAATAAAAAAGATGAATCCACATAGCTAAGGGAATAATCCTAAGTCGGGTCAATTGAGTTAGAAAAGGAACAAGGTCCCACGGTCGACTTAGAATCGTTGCACGAGGGCTTTCAAAATGACACTTGTCCCTTCATCCCGTGGCTTGGGAGAAGGAAGTTGGTTTAAGTTGTCACCATGTTGGAATTAGCCTAAGTCATAGGCGTCGCCCACGTAAATGCTCGATAAAGCATGCACGCTTCCACCATGCAAGGCTTGACATAGCCTTTGCTCGTCCCTCGGGTTAAGTTGTAGGCTTGATTAAGTTAGGCAAAGTTATGCCGGTCGACCTAAGACATTCCAAGTACTATCCCGCTCTTTCTGCGATTATCAAGTTAAGTAGTCCCACGATCTCAAGGTCCGTCGACTTAGGTGGGAGTGTCGCGTCGAGCACTGATGGCTTAAGGCACGATGCACAGACTTAGTGTTTAAGGCACGAGCAATAATTGATTCATTGAGTTTGGTAAAAAGGGGCTTTCAAATAGTTGTTCATGAGTTGAAGGAAAAGGTAGGACAAGAAAGAAGAATGCTCGCGACCACGGGTCGTCGAGGTGGTCTCAGATGTGAGAAGTATTAAATTTGGTCCTGAAAGAGATGGTAACACTAGAGGTAGAATGACTGTGTGAGATGTCAGTTTGAGTTGCGTCTTGTATGGTCATGGACAACTTGTCGACAAGGGAGAATTTTTTCCTCGGACGATAACCTGGGGCCACAACAGGAACGTTCCGGCCTAGGAGAAACCAGAGCAGAATGTGAGCAGAATAGCTGAGCCGAAAGGCAAGTATTCGATGGACGCTCATTGGGGCTAGCTACCCGCTTTGACCGATCCATCCTATGCCATCTATGAGTCCAAAATAGCTTGTTATGCTAGTGACCTCATATAGATGAGTCGGTACGGGAAGCAATCTGTATGTGTGCCTTTGGATTGAGTCGAGTATTGAGTGCACTATATCAAGGAGTCAAGTTGAATGTGTGTGTACAGTTAGAACACAAAATATTGGGCCTATGATTTGGCTACAATGTAGACGACGTGCTTCGGCACGAGATGTGGCGTCGAGTCTTAAGTTGTCGGCATATAAGTTGCATAAGTTGGATTTGAGTCATCTTGAGTTTAAGTCAGGAAACACCGTAAGGCAAAGTCGATCAAGTGACACTTAGCCCACAAGTCTTGATTGGGTCAGTTGGTTATCAAGTAGAAAGGGCCACGAGGCGGCGGTATGGTTAAGTCACACTGAGTTGCGAGGCACGACAAGATCGATTTATAGCACGATCACAAGGAAATTGGGTACTATTGCGTAGTCGCGTCTCTGATTTTGGGCCATAAGGCAAACATGACTTAATAGGTTAACGTTGTTGTTGCATGCATGGGATGGTCTAGAGACACAAAATAAGCCAAGGCATCGGTCTTAAAAACTGACCTTAAGACAAGAGTAGAAAGACAATAAAAAGGGTTATATTGCACAAAGTAAACGAACGTGTCGGTTTTGTATGGGTGGGCGAGAAGCTCATTCCACCAGTACAGTTGAGTACTGACACCCACACAGTATTTATGTACAAGCACAGGTAGAAGCTCATGGCATGGAGCTCGCTTGGATGTGTCGAGGCATAGAATTCCTTGGCGATTCGAGGCGTACATTCCACGTGGAGTCAGGACTTATACGGAATATAATGTATGGGCATCGCCTTCCATAGCATCCGCTGGTTCAAGACATGTATTGAGAGATGAGAGTGAGCTGAGTGACTTGTAATATGAGAAAAGTGAGCTTGAATTACTTGTAATCTTGGTCTTGTACCCCTTTGTAATCCTTATTTCAATATCAATAAAATACATCTTTTGAATGACGTATATTTTGTTCTAAATTTTGCTAGCATATTCAATGTCTCTTCTTGGGACTTCTGTGCGACGACCCCATCGCAATCGCTGTAATCGGCCGTTATGGAACCCTCCTTGCACGAGCGCAATCTAGGCTCGTGCGGCATCACGCCTTAGCGAGGATGATCTCTCCTACAAGAGCGGGACGTGACAACTAGGCTCTCCAGATCTACTAATAAATGACGATCTGCTGGTGTTGCTGCTGAAATTAAGGCCTCTTGGCTGGACCTCCACTGCTACTGGCTCCATGCGCATTTTGACCTCTCTTCAGCTTCAGCTCAAGGTCATCCTCTGCTGCCATGGCTCCTGTCAGAATCTCCTCAAAGGAAGCGCCTCTGTCACTCTTGATCAAGGACTTGACTTCCTTAACCAAACCCTTCTTGAACCTCCTAGCCTTCGTCGTCTCGCTAAGGCCCTCAACAAAGCTGTCCAGGCGGCAGAACATACCGGCGTACTCCTCCATTGTTTTCCCCTGAACCAAACTCTCAAACTGCATCTCCAAGGCGTCGAGTGTTGTATCTGGGAAGAACTTCTCCTTGAAGTGCTTCTTGAAGGCTTCCGATGTCTGCCCCTCTGTACCCACTCTAGTATCTGTCTGGTACCATATGCGGGCAAGGTCCTGTATCTGGCTGCCCGCTGCCTCTATCTGGATCCCCGTTGGTATCAGTACCAGGCAAAAGATCTCCTCTATGTTCTCAATCCAGTCGTCGACATATAGGATACCCTCAGTACCCCTAAAATCTCTCAACCGCATCACCTGGAAGTCCTGAATGCCCGGGGTCCTCGCTTGATGTCACGACCCGCATCCGCTTTTCGGGTACGAAATGTGTCCAAGCCCAGCCTACGTCGTAGTGTCGGCGGTAGTACGCTGTCTATACACAAGTCACGGCAATCTAGAACCTCATAGTAAACTATTATCTCATCCACAGAATAATCATGTCACAATTAAGATCAATGAAAAGACATAAAACTAAACAAAAATGAATATAACTGAATATCAAGAATCAATGTCACGTCCGGGGGACACAAATCTACTACCAATAGACGGAAGAATAGAGAAATACATGAAGTAACTAACTGGATAAAGACTGCTAATCTAGACCACCTCAACTGCAAGCACTGCGATCTGATGCTGGCTCAAACTCTCTCGTCTGCTCCTGACTCAAACTCGGCTAACCTGAAGAGATCATCAGGTCCTCAGAGGACTAGCAAGATACATAAAAACGAGCCTTTCTAACAGTTTATTATGCATAGAAAAAAATACAGAATAAACAAGTAAAACTGAGTAATAAATAAACACGAATCTGTACACTGTCTACACATAAATGAACTACTGGAGAAGAACAAGAGGACAAGATATCACGATGTCAACGGATAGCCAAATCGAATACTCCAACCCTCATCCCTAGTGTGGACTCGCAGGTTAGAACAACCACTAGCCCTCGTCCCTAGTATGGACTCGCAGGCTAGCATCACCCTCGTCCCTAGTGTGGACTCGCAGGTGTGAACCATATACTACTAACCCTCGTCCCTAGTGTGGACTCGCAGGTTAGCATCACCCTCGTCCCTAGTGTGGGCTTGCAGGTGTGGACCAATAACTACTAACCCTCGCCCCTAATGTGGACTCGCAGGTTAGCTTAAGACACAGATAACTACTAACCCTCGTCCCTATTGTGGACTCGCATGTTAGCTTCAAGATTTCAAGACAAGAAGGAATAGCAGTTCAGTTCATGACTTCTCGACCCACGGCACGACTCAATCAAGGCACAAGTGAACACGACCAATAAGATACGAAGCTAACTGTGAACACGGTCTATATAGCAATGATACAAATATACAAGCAGGATATGAAAGATACATGGCAACAATATGAGAAAAACTGGATAATAATAAAAGACAGTGCATGTAAATAAAGCTGTGTAGAAAGGCAAGGTATACTTGCCTTAGGTCCTGGGCTGCGGGTACGGATTAAAATCCGTATCAAGGTCCAAGTAACCTGTTAGATAATTTATCATGTCAATAAATAAGCTGAAATCAAGGATAATCTATCTACTTGGTCTTTAAGCTTTTGAAGTCTATTCTACCTCAACTACTATCTTAACTTGAATATATTAACTGCTTACCCTTATTTGTACCCTCGCTAATCTGACACCAATATCCTATAATCGATTCTACTTATTTGGTTACTTCCTTGACACGTACCATAAAAGCTTCAAGGCATTAGTCTAACCTTAACCAACATATCTATTCATGTCACATCTCCACATTCTAAGTCTTGTTACAAATCATGCACTCTATTGTATAGCCCTTAGCTAATCTGGTTAGTCGGAGATTCAATACTACCATTCTTGTATAGCATTTAAATGGACTGATACATGGGTTTGCCTAACTCTACATACTTCCCTACTTGGTGATAGGTAGAAGGGATTAGTGCATGGGCATGACAGGGAATGTGTTAGCTAGTTCAAGTTGGGGGGAGCTTTCATAGCAGGGGTAGTCTTCTACTAAAGCTGCTATTTGTCACTCAAGAGATTATACATACAAACACATGAAGTGAAAAGTCCCTGTGTTATCATGTATAAGGTATAAGAATATTCAATCTGTTACCAAAACCCCTTTTTATTAGGTGTGCCTCTCCCAGAGCCTTTGGTTGCTCTTTACCTGGCATTTACAAGGGGTATTGCTGCTACTGGTCTGCACCCTACTTTCAACCTGCATATGATCCTGTCAAACCGGACACTTGGTTATGATACCCAAATGAAACCCCTGCAACCATCAATGGATTCCACCTATGTTCAGCCTAGGTCCTAAACCTCACCTCCAAGACATGAACACCATTGTCAATCAAACTTAAAGGAATTAGGATTAGAACTTTTACGAACTTCAATATGATACCAAGAGCACAATGTACGACTTATTTGGTAGAATGTTTATGAAGATTCAACTGCATCACCATATAGTGATTACATAGTTCATAGCAAGTGATTTGCAAGTTGTCCCACTCTATCTAAGTTGTTCTAACTGTCTATTTCTCATAGACAGGTATCTCAAGGAATAGTAGAGGCATTTATTTGCTGCATGTTGCTAGGACAGCCACCAAACATTGCAATTGCTCCTGCTGTAATTCAATCAGACAATGTTCAACTAATATATATTATTATATAGGCTTGGATAATGTCAACATTCTCGATTCACTGTAAGGTAAGGTTCTTCTTATTACAAAACCAGAGTTGCCATAACATACCATACATATTGTATTTTGTTTTGGAACTCCGAAAAGTTGAACAGTTTATATTCAGGAACCATAAATCTAATGGTCCTGCTGGTCTTGAGGAAGAAAAATAAGGAAAAGACTATGTCCTAAGCTAAACTCTAACATGTACAGTTGTAATTGGAATTAAATAATACTTGCAAAACTGTACCCCCAAAGTATAGGTGTGTCAGTATGCATCTGCCCCATGACGAACTAACATAAAGTGAGAGCTAATGATATGCAACTGGTATCACATTTCTTCGACTGATACCTATAATCCCCTGGAACTGAACTAGCTTGTACCTACACCTGACATCCTACGCATTAATGGTTCCCCTTGTACTCCCACATGGCTGATACTTAACTATGGCCTGAGATAGGATTCAACAGGACCAATATGTGAAGATACAAGGAAATAACACAATTGGAATGCAATAATCATGACTGAACCCAGAATTGGACTGAATCACTAAGGAAATCTTGTTCTGCCCCTAACACAACTAGTATACTGGCCTTCCTGTTGTATCCATCCTATCAACTTAAACCAATTAAGCCACTCCACATGCAAGTACTCGATTGTTCCCATATCTGTTTTCCAGTCCTTGGACCTATCCCCGTAGCTGACCCTAGGATGGATTCAGTATTCAGGTAACTACACTTAAGCCCCTGAGTATACCAGGATATCCTGGCTGCCTATCACTTGCTGTACAAAGATACAACATTATGTGAGCTAACTAGTCTACCCAAGTTCCCCCTGCTAACACCTAGATGTCACCCTTTTGTTACTGGATATGGGACCCTTGGTTCCTATACCCCTTAGTATGAGATTGAAGGATTAACAGATCTGGTACTCAGGTCTTCATGTGATAGGGGATGGTGTCAGGGTGATACAAGGAAGGTCAAATCCCATCCACATGACTAAAGCAATCTATGGCATGGACTTAGTTGTCCCATGATATGAACAAAATGGGTATTTACAATATCTGGATATGAATGCAGGGTAAATAGGAAGGTGGCTACCACTGCAACCTGCATGACACCCATATTACTGAAACTTCCAGTTCAGTTTTATAGGATAAGAAGAAGGGTGCGAACAGGGTTTGCTGATATTTGAACACACACTACTCCCTCTATTGTCCCTACATGGAACTAGCCCTTATCCTCAAGTTCAGGACATATACACGTATATACCAGGCAACCCACTGTCCTGATACTATGTTGACCTACAGTTCATGTCGTTCCCTTGGATGTACAGATGTAGGATTGCTAAAGCTATGGTGTAGTAGAAACTAAGGCAATGTGTGCAAGTGTTTTGTGGCACAGTGTTACAATGGAGTGCAGCCTCTTCCAAAGCATCTAGGTATTGCCTGTAGGTGAGGATGCAGGACAGTGTGAAAATGAGGTGATGACTAGTGGGAGTGCAATATAATGGACAGGAACTACTATGTACCCCCTAGACAAATCAAAAAAAGACTAAGACATAGATGTTTGGCCTGAGATTAACTTGAGGCAATGACTGGGCTGGGGTTTACTGAACAAGTTCAAGGGTGGTCTATGGGGTGAAAGCCAAATGTACTCTAGCCTTCTTGGTCTTATGGCAATCTCTACAGGGCTACATTTTAGTCTATTTTGATACACATGTAGATCCCTATACTTGAAGTCTACTGCAGTTACCCCTCATAACCCACACATACACTTTATATTTCCCCACTGAGAGTAAATTGGACACCTGCATTTGTACTGGCTCCATATACCCTATGTGACAATCAAATATGTGTATATATCACCAGTTAACTTTCCTAAGCCATCATAAACTGATAACTATGAGCATAGTTGTGTATCATCAATAATCTCCCTGTATGACATCCCATATAAACACAAATCTCTTGATGTCTGACACATGAACCCGTGTCATACGCAACTGATACCTGGGTTTGTCCCTCTTCTAATAACTTAATCACTGATGGAAATAATCAATACAAACTCTTCTACTTCCACTTAGGCATTTAATCAAATACTTTCCCATCCTAATTCTTGTCGATAATAGGAGTTTTGAAAGTTCGTGGCAGATGGTTTACCTGGTCGAGTACGAGTCTTGACTTCTCTCCTCCTCCTCCTCGAGTGCTTTGACAGTCAACCAACAAGGTGCGAAGCTCTTAGGGTTTCTCAGGGGAAGGGTCGGCCACAACCCTATGTATTTATACACGTGCTTGATCTCCTAGAGGGATAGGAAGAAATTTTGGTTTGATTTTATCTACAGTTTTGGAGAGGGTTATCCACAATTTCTAACTAAAATTCGAACTCAGGATCTTGAGTACTCGACTGCAGGGAATTTGAATATTGACCGTTTTATAGTATGGTCCCTGCCTATTCCTCTATTACCCATTTATACCTTTCTATGGATATTTAAGTAAAACCAAATGTAAAGCATTATAAATAAACTAAATGGAAAAAGAAAAAAAATAATATGAGGAAATTTGGTCAAGGGGTTGACAACTCTATCCTCCTTAAACAAATTTCGTCCTTGAAATTTAATGAGCCGTGATCTACTAGAATGAATGTTCTAGAACAAATTGCTATAAAAGAAATTCAATTCCTCCTAATGTTTAAATATCAGTCTATCTATACTACTGCCAGTATCTACTAGAAATTTTTGCCAGCTACTCCCTGCGGTGTTGTTCCTGTCTTGAAAGTCCATCTTAACTGAAACAAAGAAAACACTTTAGCCGTTGAAAAGATTTTCAAACAGGATGTAAATCAATGATTCAATGAAATCAAGAACCAGAGGCCAATAATGAGTCAAGACATGTGGATGAGATCCTAAGTGTCTATGCAGGCTCACGACGGTACAGTGACGTAACCGAAGTGATTAACGTTGACCTGCATGGGCCACCAAAAAAACTTGTCACGACCCGCACCCGCTTTTCGGGTACGAAACGTGTCCAAGCCCAGCTTACGCCGCAGTGTCGGCGGTAGTACGTTGTCTATACACAAGTCACGGCAATCTAGAATCTCATAGTAAACTATATCTCATCTACAGAATAATCATGTCACAAATAAGATCAATGAAAAGACATGAAACTAAACAATAATAAATATAACTGAATATCGAGAATCAATGTCACGTCCGGTGGACACAAATCCACTACCAATAGACGGAAGAATAGAGAAATGCATGAAGTAACTAACTGGATAAAGACTGCTAATCTAGACCACCTCAACTGCAAGCACTACAATCTGATGCTGGCTCAAACCCTCTCGTCTGCTCCTGACTTAAACTCGGCTAACCTGAAGAGATCATCAGGTCCTCAGAGGACTAACAAGATACATAAAAACGAGCCTTTCTAACAGTTTATTATGCATGGAAAAGAATACAGAATAAACAAGTAAAACTAAGCAATGAATAAACACGAATCTGTACACTGTCTACACATAAAAGAACTGCTGGAGAAGAACAAGAGGACACGATATCACGATGTTAACGGATAGCCAAATCGAATACTCCAACCCTCATCCCTAGTGTAGACTCACAGGTTAGAACAACTACTAGCCCTCGTCCCTTGTGTGGACTCGTAGGCTAGCATCACCCTCGTCCCTAGTGTGGACTCGCAGGTGTGAACCATATACTACTAACCCTCGTCCCTAGTGTGGACTCGCAGGTTAGCATCACCCTCGCCCCTAGTGTGGGCTCGTAGGTGTGGACCAATAACTACTAACCCTCGCCCCTAATATGGACTCGCAGGTTAGCTTAAGAAACAAATAACTACTGACCCTCGTTCCTATTGTGGACTCACAGGTTAGCTTCAAGATTTCAAGACAAAAAGGAATAGCAGTTCAGTTCATGACTTCTCGACCCACGGCATGACTCAATCAAGGCACAAGTGAACACGACCAATAAGATACGAAGCTAACTGTGAACACGGTCTATATAGCAATGATACAAATATACAAACAGGATATGAAAGATACATGGCAAAAATATGAGAAAAACTGGATAATAATAAAAGACAGTACAAGTAAAAAAAAGCTGTATAGAAAGGCAAGATATACTTGCCTTAGGTCCTAAGCTGCGGGTACGGATTAAAATCCGTATCAAGGTCCAAGTAACCTGTTGGATAATTTATCATGTCAATAAATAAGCTGAAATCAAGGATAATCTATCTACTTGGTCTTTAAGCTTTTGAAGTCTATTCTACCTCAACTACTTTCTTAACTTGAATATGTTAACTGCTTACCCTTTTTGTACCCTCGCTAATCTGACATCAATATCCTATAATCGATTCTAGTTATTTGGTTACTTCCTTGACACATACCATAAAAGCTTCAAGGCATTAGTCTAACCTTAACCTACATATCTATTCATGTCACATCTGCACACTCTAAGTCCTGTTACAAATCCTGCACTCTATTGTATAGCCCTTAGCTAATTTGGTTAGTCGGAGATTCAATACTACCATTCTTGTATAACATTTAAATGGACTGATACATGGGTTTGCCTAACTCTACATACTGCCCTACTTGGTGATAGGTAGAAGGGATTAGTGCATGGGCATGACAGGGAATGTGTTAGCTAGTTCAAGTTGGGGGAGCTTTCATAGCAGGGGTGGTCTTCTACTAAAGCTGCTATTTGTCACTCAAGAGATTATACATACAAACACATGAAGTGAAAAGTCCCTGTGTTATCATGTATAAGGTATAAGAATATTTAATCTGTTACCAAAACCCCTTTTTATTAGGTGTGCCTCTCCCAGAGCCTTTGGTTGCTCTTTATCTGGCATTTACAAGGGGTATTGCTGCTACTGGTCTGCACCCTACTTTCAACCTGCATATGATCCTGTCAAACCGGACACTTGGTTATGATACCCAAATGAAACCCCTGCAACCATCAATGGATTCCACCTATGTTCAGCCTAGGTCCTAAACCTCACCTCCAAGACATGAACACCATTGTCAATCAAACTTAAAGGAATTAGGATTATAACTTTTACGAACTTCAATATGATACCAAGAGCACAATGTACGACTTATTTGGTATAATGTTTATGAAGATTTAACTGCATCACCATATAGTGATTACATAGTTCATAGTAGGTGATTTGCAAGTTGTCCCACTCTATCTAAGTTATTCTAACTGTCTATTTCTCATAGACAGGTATCTCAAGGAATAGTAGAGGTATTTATTTGCTACATGTTGCCAGGACTGCAACCAAACATTGCAATTGCTCCTGCTGTAATTCAATCAGACAATGTTCAACTAATACATATTATTATATAGGCTTGGATAATGTCAACATTCTCGATTCACTGTAAGGTAAGGTTCTTCTTATCACAAAACCAGAGTTGCCATAACATAACATGCATATTGTATTTTGTTTTGGAACTCCGAAAAGTTGAACAGTTTATATTCAGGAACCATAAATCTAATGGTCCTGCTGGTCTTGAGGAAGAAAAATGAGGAAGACTATGTCCTAAGCTAAACTCTAACATGTACAGTTGTAATTGGAATTAAATGATACTTGCAAAACTGTACCCCCAAAGGATAGGTGTGTCAGTATGCATCTGCCCCATGACGAACTAACATAAAAGTGAGAGCTAATGATATGCAACTGGTATCACATTTCTTCGACTGATACCTATAATCCCCTGGAACTGAACTAGCTTGTACCTACACTTGACATCCTACGCATTAATGGTTCCCCTTGTACTCCAACATGGCTGATACTTAACTAAGGCCTGAGATAGGATTCAACAGGACCAATATATGAAGATACAAGGAAATAACACAATTGGATTGCAATAATCATGATTGAACCCAGAATTGGACTGAATTACTAAGGAAATCTTGTTCTGTCCCGGACACAACTAGCATACTTGCCTTCCTGTTGTATCCATCCTATCAACTTAAACCAATTAAGCCACTCCACATGCAAGTACTCGATTGTTCCTATATCTATTTTCCAGTCCTTGGACCTATCCCCGCAGCTGACCCAAGGATGGATTCAGCATTCAGGTAACTGCACTTAAGCCCCTGAGTATACCAGGATATCCTGGCTGCCTATCACTTTCTGTACAAGGATGCAATATTATGTGAGCTAACTAGTCTACCCAAGTTCCCCCTGCTAACACCTAGATGTCACCCTTTGGTTACTGGATATGGGACCCTTGGTCCCTGTACCCCTTAGTACGAGATTGAGGGATGAACAGATCTGGTACTCAGGTCTTTATGTGACAGGGGATGGTGTCAGGGTGATACAAGAAGGTCAAATCCCATCCACATGACTGATACAATTTATATAGGCTGGACTTAACTATAGAACAAGGGATGCTCTGCAAGTTAACCCCAAAGTTGAACCTCCAATGGCAGGTACAAGATTAGAAATGAACATGGTAATTAGCTAAAATAGTTCTATGGCATGGACTTAGTTGTCCCATGATATGAACAAAATGGGCATTTACAATATCTGGATATGAATGCAGGGTAAATGGGAAGGTGGCTATCACTGCAACCTGCAGGACACCCATATTATTGAAACTTCCAGTTCAGTTTTATGGGATGAGAAGAAGGGTGTGAACAGGGTTTGCTGATATCTGAACACACACTACTCCCTCCATTGTCCCTACATGGAACTAGCCCTTATCCTCAAATTCAGGACATATACACGTATATACCAGGCAACCCACTGTCCTGACACTATGTTGACCTGCAATTCATGTCGTTCCCTTGGATGTACAAATATAGGATTTGCTAAGGCTATGGTGTAGTAAAAACCAAGGCAATGTGTGCAAGTATTTTGTGGCACAGTGTTACAATGGAGTGCAGCCTCTTCCAAAGCATCTAGGCATTGCCTGTGGGTGAGGATATAGGACATTGTGAAAATGAGGTGATGACTAGTGGGAGTGCTATGTAATGGACATGAACTATTAAGTACCCCCTAGACAAATCAAAAAAAGACTAAGAGATAGATGTTTGGCCTGAGATTAACTTGAGGCAATGACTGGGCTGGGGTTTGCTGAACAAGTTCAAGGGTGGTCTATGGGGTGAAAGCCAAATGTACTCTGGCCTTCTTGGTCTAATGGTAATCTCTACAGGGCTCCATTTTAGTCTATTTTGATACACAGGTAGATCCCTGTACATGAAGTCTACTGCAGTTACCCCTCATAACCCACACATACACTTTATATTTCCTCCACTGAGAGTAAATAGGACACCTGCATTTGTACAGGCTCCATATACCCTATGTGACAATCAAATATGTGTATATATCACCAGTTAACTTTTCTAAGCCATCATAGACTGATAACTATGAGCATAGTTGTGTATCATCAATAATCTTCCAGTATGACATCCCATATAGACACAAATCTCTTGATGTCTGACACATGAACCCGTGTCATACGCAACTGATACCTGGGTTTGTCCCTCTTCTAATAACTTAATCACTGATGGAAATAATCAATACAAACTCTTCTACTTCCACTTAGGCATTTAATAAAATACTTTCCCATCCTAATTCTTGTCGATAACAGGAGTTTTGAAAGTTCGTGGCAGATGGTTTACCTGGTCGAGTACGAGTCTTGACTTCTCTCCTCCTCCTCCTCGAGTGCTTTGACAGTCAACCAACAAGGTGCGAAGCTCTTAGGGTTTCTCAGGGGAAGGGTCGGCCACAACCCTATGTATTTATACACGTGCTTGATCTCCTAGAGGGATAGGAAGAAATTTTGGTTTGATTTTATCTACAGTTTTGGAGAGGGTTATCCACAATTTCTAACTAAAATTCGAACTCAGGATCTTGAGTACTCGACTGCAGGGAATTTGAATATTGACCGTTTTACAGTATGGTCCCTGCCTATTCCTCTATTACCCATTTATACCTTTCTATGGATATTTAAGTAAAACCAAATGTAAAGCATTATAAATAAACTAAATGGAAAAAGAAAAAAAATAATATGAGGAAATTTGGTCAAGGGGTTGATACTTGATACTGCTGTATCTGCCCTTCCTACGGCTGGGCGGTAACCCTCTTCACTGTCGTCATAGCTAGCTGGTGGGCATTGTCTATGCCCTGCCTGAAATCAGCAAAATGACGCTACTGGGCCTACATCATCTGTTGGAAGAAGGCAAAAAGCTGTATGGCGTTGACCGATCCCGAAGGTGGCTGCTGCTGGAACACATCTAGGATGACTGGGGTCGTCCTCCGAATAGGTGGAGGTGCACCTCCGAATGTGGCAGATGCTCTGACATACGAAAGAATAAGGAGAGCTGCGATTTCAGGGTCCTGCTGAATCGGACGAGAGGTGGCAAACCTCCCGGTGGTATCCCTGGGGCCAAAACGATGAGATCGTGTCCGCACCATCCTGGAGACAGATCGAACAAGAAAATCAATACTGAGAAAGAAGCGATATAATCAAAGGAGGACAGTTTCTTTCAAAGGAAAGCAATTACCAGCAAGAATTTAGAAGGCAGGAATTTTGATAAGAGGTTTTTTCCTAAATGTGATTGAGTACCTCAAAAACTTATATCTTATAACCTACTACAACCTATAGTGATACTCTATTTCAAGTGCCACTACGAACTGAGACAAAACTCAGAACTCTAGACCTGCATGGGCCACTACTGAAAATGTGTCACGACCCGTACCCAGTGTAGGGACACGAGAAGTAGGTACGTCCAGCCTACGCCGCAGTATTGGCGGTAGAACGCTGACCTAGGTCACATACATCTAACACAGTATAAATGTACCTGTACAAGATATACTTTCCAAGCGGAGGACAATACAAATGGTACAACTCAATCACAATTCTAAGATAGAAATAATACATTGAGATAGATATGAAATCTCAAAAGAGAAATACAAACAGAAAAAAATAAGTCTAAGTGTCTAAACGACACTAACATCTCAACATCCACAAATAATACAACTCAGATATCAAATACAAATAACATAATAAAATAGGATAAACTGCCTAGCTATCTAGCCTAAGCAATATGGGTGATGTTCGCATCTAGAGCTGGATCCTCATGTGGGTCCAGCACACAAGTATCGTCCAGGTGGGCTCCATAGTATGTAGGACAGAAGTCCTAAGTGTCATCTGTAATATTTTTAACAGGTCCTGTCAGGACAGGAACAAATACATATCTCTCATGCAGTTCATATCATGGAAGGAAATGTAAAAGAAGCAATAGAGTAAGATACAAGAAACGTTGTATGAAAAGTACATGAAAGTAAGAGAGATATCTGAAAACTGAAAATATCTATTTGGTAAGTAAGAACTGTAAGTGACTAAGTAATTTAGAGCACAAGATGGTTATGTAAACAGGTTGGATTGCACATGAATAAGCTATGGAGTTGCACATGAATACCTACTGGGGATAATGATCACATAACCACTTCTACTCACCCCTACCCCAATCAATACACAAGGATCAAGTCAAGTTATGTTATTGTACATGAATAACTACTTTTATACATGAAGCTCATGTAAACATGAGTGTACATGAGAGCACATGAGTATACATGAAGGCACATGAGAACATGTGTACACATGAATAGATACAAGGAGTACATGATGCACATGATAAAGTACATGAATATGAAATACCCGATGCACCCGAGGGGGATAACATCTCATGAAAAAAATTCATATAGTACTAATACATGATAACAACATCAAGTAATCTATAGCAAGAATATAAGTCCTAGGAAGTATAAAACAATCAGAGAATGTACTCTCCTGATATCATGAACGACTGATGAGAATAGATGTCCGTAAAGGATTAACTGAGTCCTATTTAGAGCAACACAGGTTATAATGTATCCAAGATGTAATAAATGAAATTTATAATACATTCTACATAATTTTAGGTCGTTCTAAGTCAAAGTCAACTCTGGTTAACAATCTAGTCAAACTAGGTCAACTCTAGTCAAACTAGTCAACTAGTCTAGGGTTTAGTCCAACTCAAGTTTACAAGTCATCTTAGGTCTATCTATTCACTTTCTAGGTCAAGTATAGATTAACTATATTCTAATACACTCCTATGTATATATACCATATATAAAGCTAGATATCATATACGACACAACCTATATAAGAAAGCCTACATAGAACTTAGTCTATATAATACCTATAGACAAGTCCACAAATATAAACCTAGCTAGTAACATCTCATAACATACATATCACATATATATATATACATACACAAATAGAGAAAGGGAAAAAGGGGTAATGTGTATAGCATGTGTGTGTGTGAAGGGGGGTCTGAACTGGGACTGGAAACCCCAAACTAGTTCCCAGGAACAGCCCCAAACTAAGCAGCCAACACATATGATATATACATACAAGAACTAAAATATATATATATATATATATATATATATATATATATATATATTATATATATATATATATATATTAAATAAGAACTTTTATTGATGTATCAGGAACAAAATGCCGAAGAACAACAAAAGGAAAAGACCAAAATAGAGCACCATAGGGCGCTCTAGACTTAATTAGATAAGTGCCTGCCAAAACCGGTCCGAGGAGTGGGAGCAGCGGGCCCGAATTTTAAGAATTTGACGGCGGACTTCGTGGATCAGTTGTGCCGGGTTGTATTGGCAACCTTCGTACCTGAATTTGTTCCGGTTCTTCCAGAGGACCCAGATACCAACGGCTACGACAATTTAATGATAATGGGACTCGCCCCAGTTGAACAGGAGATTGTTGAAGCCCCCGGGCCGATGCCTCTTTCTGCAGCGCTAGGAAAGGTCTCGCCAAATTTGATTAGTAAGATCTCCAGAAAGCAGGATGTGTGATCTGTTTCTGGCTTGTGAGAGGTACAACAGTGGCAGCTGGAAGCTAGGCTAAATTCGATGGTGGTTAGGGAGTCGTCGGTCGGGAGCTTCTTGAGCTGAGCATGCCAGATCAGAAAAGACTACTTGATGGGGATAAATGTTTGCCAAAAAGGGGCGATCATTGGGGATGGCACACCGCCGCCCCCCACCTCGTGCCTAGCAGAGGCCATTATGAAGGAACCTCCGACAGTAGGGGCCCAAATCAAGGCCTCAGGAAGGTCGTGGATCCTGACATCCGCGGCTGCTAGCTCGATCGTCGCCTCCGGCCCGATCCACTCTGTAATCCTCTCCCATCTCCACCCCGAATTGGGGTCCTAGAGATCCCGAATGGTGCAGTTAGGGGGGCATTGGTGGACAGATGGTAAACCGCGTTACCAATCCACCGTTCATGGAGGGTCAACAGAGGCCGTTGCCGACCCGTATGCGGTAAGTGGTTCAGCGAGGTAACGACCATGAAGTATGCGACGCCAGGAGGCGGAGGAGCGACTGTTAGCAACCGCCGTTGCTAGATGAAAATGTCGGAAGTATCTGGCTTTCATGAACAGCGTCCAGATAGAGTTGTATGATCTGATCTTCCACCACAATTTTATGGAGCACGCATCCACAATGTGTGCTAATTTCATGAATTCGAGCCCCTCCTCGTCCGTTGGTTTGGCCATCGTGTCCCAGCTGTCCCAGTGGTGCTTGTCCTTGCCATCCTGATGACCCCAAAAGAAGTTGGCGAAGAGAGCTTCCAGGGAGGATAGAACCTTCTTCGGTAGGTAGCTGACGGCCAGGGTATAAATAGGGAAGGAGGACAGAACGTGCTTGATGAGGATCAACTTGCCGCTAGGCGATAGAGTCGCATTGTGCCAGCCCTCGATCTTCTTCCTAGTCTTGTTCACAAGTCCTGCAAAGATGCTAGGATTATTCCTGCCATAAACCAATGGGCATCCCAGGTAGGTGAATGGTGGGTATGCGGTGGTGAAGGAGGTGAGATTGGTGAGGGTAGCCGAGTGGCTCCTGTCTACTTTGTGGTGGGTATAGATAACACTTTTATTCCGGTTGATCCGTTGTCCTGAACATCCGGTATATTTATCCAGGATGTTGCAGACCACTCCACCGATCCGACGTCACCGGTGGAGAAGATGAGGATGTCGTCAGCGTAGGCCATGTGGGTGATAAGAGGGCAGCCGACGGTGGTGTAAAAGTAATAGAATCTGGGGATGTTGGTCATGCCGTTGAGGTTTTTGCTGAGGGCTTCGGCAGCGATGATGAATATGGTAGAGGATAGAGGGCCCCATTGCCGAACGCCTCGGCTAGCTTTGAAGAAACCGTCCGCTTGACAGTTAATAACAGTGGTGAACCATGAGTTGCTAATGGATCTGTAAATATTGTCAATCCATGTTTCGGAGAATCCGAAGGCCCTGAGGACCCATATCATGAATTGCCAGTCCAGACGATCTCCATATCAAGCTTAATGGTGATATTCCCCCCGGGACGAGAATTTCATGCATGTAATCATCTCCTGGGCAAGAAGGATGTTGTCTGTGATGTTCCAACCCAGGACAAAGCCGCTTTGTTCCTCGGATATAATCTTAGGGAGGATGTGGGTCATGCGGGTGGTGATAATCTTGGAGGTAATTTTATTGGCGAAAGTGCATAAGCTGATCGGTCTGAAATCTTTGAAGGTCTTCGAGTTATCTTTTTTGGGGAATAAGACGATGTTAGCTCGGGATAAGGCTTTAGGATAGCATGCTCCTTAAAAGAAAGCAGTAGCGGCTTCGATGACATCGGACTGAATGATGTCCCAACAGGACCTGAAGAAGACCCCAGGAAATCTGTCTGGACCTGGAGCACTGTGTTCTCCAAGGGCCCAGACCGTTGTCCTGACTTCATCAGCATAAGATGGGGTTAATTGTCGTTCATTATCTTGCTCGTCAATTAAAGGGGGGACCTTGGCCAAGAAGATCTCATCTTTGACGATGACTTCCTTAGTGAAAAGTTTGGAGTAGAAGTTGGCGGCAGCCGCCTGGATGTTCTGTTGATCTTTGAGTAAGGTGCCGTTGTCATCATAGATTTGATGAAGTATGAGTTGGTGTCTGCGACCCCTAACGCAGGCGTGGAAGAAAGCGGAGTTGCTATCGCCCTCGATGTCCCAAGTCAACCTAGCTTTCTGTTTCCAAAATTCTGCCTCAACTTTAAGGTAGGATATAAGGATAGCCTTGTTGAGGTTAAGCGTGGAACGATTCTCGGGAGAGCAATCCGTAGCCAACCTAATCTCAGCACGAGTGACATCGTCTTCGGCTGCCTTAATTTCTTGGAAGATGTTGTCAAAAGCAATTTTGCTCCAAGATGTAAGGGCGTTCCTGGTGAACTTAAGTCTCACGGCCATTCTTATGAGGGGGTCCGAGTTGGTAGCCGAATTTTGGGCTGAAGCAACGATGTTATGGAATTGTGGGTGATGTCTCTAGAAGTCAAGGAATCTGAAGGGTTTTTTAATAGGGTTGGAGTTGTTGCTGACCTCAATAAAAAGGGGGAGTGGTCGGATTCAGTGGAGTTAAGGTGAGAAAGGTTGGAAAAGAGATTCATATCAGACCACCGGTTGTCGACAAGTGATCGGTCTAGGCGGGAGTACTGGCGACGTTCTTCTTTTTGCATGTTGCACCAGGTGAAGGAGTTACCAGAGTAGGGGAGGGGTGCACCCAGCCTGAAAGATGAAGGAGTTGAAGTCATTCATGGTGCGTTGGTAGGGAGGGCGACCTCCCGATTTTTCCTCAGCGTTCGCAATCATGTTAAAATCCCCAAGGCATAGCCACGGAAGGTTTTTGAAGGAGCTATAAGTATCCATAAGGGTGTTCCATAGCTATTTGTGCTCGACGTAGTCGCAGCTGCCGTGAACTACAGAAATAAGGGAATGGGAGGGGAGGGCTGGGTGTTCCACCCAGCAAAAGAGCGCTTGTTTGGAGTCAAAGATAGTACCGAAGAGGCATTTATTGGAGAAGAGGATCCAAATGTCGTGACATCTAGTAATGGCGTTCGGGAATCCGAGCTGATGTTGGATGGATTTGAGTTTTTTCTGGGGAATTTTGGATTCGATGATAACAATAATATCGATCCGATGGATTTTGAGAAGGGATATTAATCTCCTCATGGTTTGTTTATTGGTCAGCCCTCTGACGTTCCATGTTATGATGTTAGGCATTGGCGTGATTGCGATTGGGGGTTGGATTGAGCTTTGAGGCCGATCGTGTTGTCATGACCGAGGTCTCTTTTGCGAGATTCTTTTTCTTCTTGTTTTGATGGATTTGGGGGGCCCTAAGGATTGCTACAGGGGAGGTTTCCATTGCTTCTTGGTGGCACGTTGTCTCTGTTCCTGTGGTGTTTTTTGGAAGGTTGTTGAGTTCTGTCACAATTTCGGCGAGAGCACTGAGGGGGTTGTTGGGGTTGAGGAAGCCGGCATCCTGAGCTTGTCGAATCCTGGCCTCATATTCTAGGCCTAATGACTGCTTGACCTCGATCGGGAGTGGGGGTGGGTGAGTCGGCTGGCGCAGGAAGGATAGTTAGCGCCAACCTATTTTCTCTAGTTGTACCCGAATCGACGTCGGACGGGCCGTCGACGATCTCGCCTCCTTCTTTGGGCGGCGACATTTCGGAGAGGAGGATAGGCTGGTCGATGACCTCAGCAGAGGTTTTAAGGATCTCAAATCTGTTGAGGAGGGTGATGCTTGTTTGCTTGTCTAGAACCATACGAATCTTCGCCGTTGAGGGAGTGCTAGGGCTGGGGAAGCTGTTGATGTCTGCAAAGTGAGAGTGGGAATTAGAGAAGGGTAGTATAGAGCCTGGGATTGGGATTTGGGTCACCCTCGGGGATTGGGTTTTTTGGGTAGCTTTCTTCTTGAGTTCTGGGTGGGCTTTGAAGCAATGCTTCGAGAGGTGGCCTCTGATCTGACAGTGCTTGCAGAAGGTAATGCCGTTGTCGTATTCCAGCGTCTAGAGGTGTGTCCGTCCCCCAAGTTCTAGCTGAATGTGCGTGGGGGGGTCCTTGGATAGATCGATCTCAACACATATCTTAATATAGTTGCCTTTGGAGAGACTGTGTGTTTCTTCGACGATGGCTACCAGGGTCCCAAATGAACTGGCAATTCTTTTGAGAGAAGTAGGTGCGAAGCAGAGTAGGGGTGGTTCGGTAAGGTGATCCATATCGAGATAATCTTGGAGTCAACATTGGGGTTGAAATTGGGGTACCATTTGGCCATCTTCACGCTGAGGGATCCGATGTTGGTGGTGCCCTTAGCCTATACCAAAGAACAATTACGATCAGATGATAGGTGGAGGAGAAGGTGTTTTGAGTCCAATGGAGCGACATTGCATGCTGATGAGAGACCCCAGCCTGCGACGGCTTCTTTAGTGGATAGAAGTTTCGGGCATCCGGACTGGAATTTTAGCACAAAGGTCTTCGAGGAGAAGGACTTTGATAAAGAGGAGATTTCATCAGGGGAGAACGACACTTTGATGGTGGAGCCTTCGGGGGGAAGGGGAATTCGATCTCCGAAAGTTCGAGATCCTGCTCAACGCGTGGCAACTGTGCAACTCTGTCCGGTCGCAATATCGCTCCGTAGGATGGCGGCTTAGTGGGACCGGAAGGGAATGACTCGAGCTGTCCGGATGGGGAAAGGTTGTTGGTTTGGTTGGGAGCCGCGATGCGACAGAGAGGGCTAGGCGCAATGCCTCCGAGCTGAGGCCCCTGTGGGGCCGTAGCGCATAAGTTCGACCCTGCCCCCGCGGGCGCATATCCTCATGCAGAGGAGAGGAGGGAGAGGATGCCCCTGACTCGGAGGACGACAGCTAGGGACCTGGTTGTGCCGGCGCAGAGGCGGTGGCTGAGGGGGGCGCATGGCAGCTGTATATCTGCTGGGGCGTATGGCCTTTCGGGAAGGGGTGTGAGAGATCGCGGGATGGCGACGCGTGCGCATGCTTCCGCTCAAGAGGGGTGGGCGCATGCACAAGCATGGAGGGAGAGGGCGCATAAGCGCGAAGACCGGGCACATGGATCCCGTGGGGGAGAGGCGCATGGTTTTCTGATAGCGCCACGGGCGCATACCCTACCGAGGATAGGTCGGGCGCATGTACCTGCGCGGAGCAAATGGACGCATACGTGCGGCTATGCGGGACAGGCGCATGGCTCCCAAGTGGGAGGGAGGGCGCATGGATGGGCGGGAGATCCGAATTTTAAGAATTCAAATTCGAAACCGCGGTGGGGGGTCCCAGAGGCCGAGGCGGCAGCATCCTCGCAGTCCCCCAGAACATGGGCGAAACCGTTCAACGCCACCGAGGGCGGAGGCTACCGGAGGGAAGGTGCTAGGTTAAT
>JANAVB010038819.1:2798415-2885915 GCA_029216955.1 Iris pallida | reverse complement strand
CGCACCTGCTTTTCGGACGCGAGCTCGTGAGCAAGCCAGCTACGTATCGAGCCGACTCCAGCCCGACTCGAGTACGTATAAGCTGTCCAGAGTAGGGTATCATGTCTAATCTTACTATATCTCAATCCACAGGAATCATATAAAAAAGAATAAACAAGTATGGGTCATTATCTGCAGCCCATTAGCATATTGTTCGATTAGACTCCAAGAATGATATGAGTCTATAAATAAGCAGAGTATATCATGGTATGGAATATAAAGCACGAGAGGATAATAAAGAAATATCACAAGCAAATACATGTAACCCTGCAGGTATAATCACTACCATCATGAGCCGCTAACTAACTCCGTGCAATCAGCTACCTGAAGAGATCATCAGGTCCTCAGAGGACTAGCAAGATACATAATATACAAGCCAACATGTAACAGTACAAATATACAAAGAAGTAAGAAACAATCAAGGATATCCAACGAGACAAAATGAACTAAGACACAAGATCTAAACACAAGAATCCAAAGACACTGGCATGCCATACTAGGAATGGCTAATAGGTCAAAGCTATAGACTGCAGTCGGGACAAGCACTCACAATCTATAGTGTCTCAATCGCAGTCAAGGCAAGCACTCACAACCAAGACGTTAGCCAATCCTAGTATAAAAATCCTATATACCGTAGTCAAGATAAGCACTCACAATCTATAGAATGTCAAAGTCAAGTCCTACTCAAGTCATGTCAAGTCAAGTCAAGTTATAATCAAGTCGTGGGAATCGTGGTGTAGGACTAGACGACTCTATCAAGAAATACATATGAAACTAACACAGTGTAACAGATAGAAATATCATAACAGAAAGGAACAAGAATGTGCAGACAACTAGAAACATGTAAAGTAAAACTATAACAGGATGAGTGTACTAGACATGGAATAAAGCAATCACGAATGTAAGGAAAAGAACAGTAGCGAGATAATGAAATGCATATAAATTATATTGTATAAGTTGGCAAGATATACTTGCCTCAGGGTTGCATGGAGATCCAACAATATATAGTCAACTGCTAAGTCATATAGTCCAAATCATCATAACTGTGTCCAAAAGCTGAAATAAATATTGCCAACATTCTCAGATTAGTCAAATTAGCTAGGATTGCCTGTCCTTAAGTCCAATTCTGGACACAAGGGCAAAACGGTAATTTTGATGCTTTCGGTTCGCGACCACGTCGCCCGGTTTGGCAGAACGCACGTCGTATCGAAGGGTTTTCTATGTTTTCGAAAACAGTTTTAACAAGTTTTTCGTAATTTTTAGAAACTGATTTCATCATGCATAATTAATGAATTTCAAAAATATAAAATAGGTTTTGATCTCCTATATGTTGTCTATAAACCTATTCAAATGGATTTCCAAATTGGTCGATGGATTGGCTGCAAATCACCTTCCAAAAGGGGAGTTGGACTGTCCTATATGTTCTATTTCTGAGAAGTTTTTTGGGAACTTCGCGTCGAATATTTGTCGACACCGCATCATTACGACACGATGTAATTAGATGGGTTCCTAGAGTGTTATATAGGCTGTCTAAACAATTTTACGAAATCGAAAATTGTTGATTATACGCGAAGAAATAGAACAATGAAATCGATACCTTGACAATGTGCTGCTGTCGCTGCTGTGTTTCCCTTGCGCACGGCCGGCCGACTCCGGCGATGCCTGGCCGCACCCTGCCACCTGTGTACGCGCGTAGGGAGGGGGTTGCTTGGGTCGGCGCTGGTGAGGTCGAGGATTTAGGGTTTAGGTGTTTCTCTTTCGATATATATATATATATATATATATATATATATATATATATATATATATATATATATATATATGTAATATCGGCAGAACAGGGGAGTTAAAGCTCGAGTCTCTTTCTATTTGGCCGAGCAGAT
This sequence comes from Iris pallida, assembly GCA_029216955.1. Classification (NCBI taxonomy): domain Eukaryota; kingdom Viridiplantae; phylum Streptophyta; class Magnoliopsida; order Asparagales; family Iridaceae; genus Iris; species Iris pallida. Next base: position 2,883,993 of record JANAVB010038819.1, on the reverse strand, counting down.
GGGTTTGGCCATGTGGGCCGGGTTGGGACCCAGGAACAGCTGGGCCTGGCTTGCTTTTAATTTTATTTCTTTCTTTTACTTTTTCTATTACTATTTGCAATAACTTAAGTATATATATATATATATATATATATATATATATATATATATATATATATATATATATATATATATATATATATTTTTTTTTTTTTTTCCTACATACATATATTTATATATATTTATACATACATACATACATACATACATACATACATACATACATACATACATACATATATTTATACACTTGTATACATACACCCATGTATAATGTATAATATATAGATTTATGTATACATACACTTGTACATATACCTATATATATACATATACATATATATAAATTCCTATATATGTAAATATGTATATCCACAAACGTATAACAAAATAAAATCTATATACGCACATATATATATCTATATATATACATATATATATTCATACACATATAACCAAATAATACTAATATTTAATAATAACCTCAATAATAATAATAATAATAATAATAATAATAATAATAATAATAATAATAATAATAATAATAATAATAATAATAATAATAATAATAGCGAAATTCAACAAACCAATAATGGTGTATATACCATTATGCACCGTCCAATAATCCCAAAAATGTACAAGGACCTATTTATACAACTATTATCGAATATCCACTAATAACGATATTTATAATATTTAATTAACGAATATTTAGAAAATATTTAATAGATCATTAGAACGAAGTACAACACAATCATACCAAAATACACCAACACGAATGTCGTTGTACGTACCGTAAGAGTACATGGGCTTGGGCTTGTTTTGGGTCAATCTGGACTAGTTTGGTACAACCGGGTTCCCTAAAACTCAATAATATAAATAATAAATAAATAATCTTCGGTAAGGGTTAAGTCGCAACTTGGTCTGGTTTTTCCTAGTTAGGACATCACTATGGCTCGGCCTTCCCAACCAGGGCTAATACACTAGTCAAATCACGCCACTGCACTATCTGTGCCATAATTCCTAGTCGTCTTGTACTTCAAAACTCCACCATGGCTAAAGTCACCTACCGTAATAATTAACAAAATAATTATTTACAAAATTCTAAATTTACCATTTAAATCAAATAAATAAAATAAAAAATATTTCAAAATTCCAGGAAGGGGAGCTACACATATAACTATATAGCACAAACTAACAATCTCAAAAACTGGGAACAAAACCCCAAAACTGAAACAAGTAAAACATATATATATATATATATATATATATATATATATATATATATATATATATATATATTTATATTTATATATATATATATTTTTTTTGTAGCCTTCATTGAAAGAAAAAGGAGGGTGAAACCGGGAGATAGCCCAAGTTTCTACAAAACGGTAGGGGGACCCAAAAGATAGGGGGACCCAAAAGAGAGATCCTAACCAGTAGAGAATTTTTTTTTTTGAAACCAAAAAATTCGAATTTCAAACCCGTTCCAAACGGTCACTGCCCGAAAAAAGGGGTGGGACAGCTGTGGGAACGCAACCCAAAGGGCACGTTACCCAAAACGTGGCGTATTTCCCGATGAGGGCACGCGTCTCAAGGGCTTCGGGCCCCCCGCGAGCAGGCCGAAAAGGCCAGGAGGGACGGGGGGGAAGCCGAGAGTGGCGGGGCTCCGACGATGGAGCCGGTCCGGAGGAGGACTGGTGGGGGGCCGGCGGGGAAGTAGAACGCAAGGAGGGGCGTGCTCCGGCCGAGAAGGGGGGGGACCGGTGGGGAAGTCCGACGGGGAAGGAGATCTCGGGGAGGGGCGCGGCGACGAAGGAGGCCGCAGGAGCCCGCGAGAGGAGGAGGCCGACGACGACGGGGCCGGTCAAAAGCGGCGGCGGGGGGGAGTGGACTCCACCGTACGCCGGAAGCTCCTGAGGTCGTATGGAGGCGGATGAGCCGTCCACGAAGGGAGCTCGGAGCTCGTGGGCGGAGGGGCGGCGACGGAGACTGTGCCGGAGAAAAGGGCAGCGGCGGACGAAGCTAAGGAGGAGGGGGGCGCCACTGGAAGGACGGCAAGAGGGAGGAGGGGAGCGGGAGCTGCGTCGACCGAGGGGACGGAGCGGCTGCGACGGAGGGAACGGGGGGGGGGGGGGGGAGGCACGGCGAAGGAGGGAGGAGGCGCGTCAGACGAGGGCGCGCTCGACCCCATCGAGGGGGCGCCACCGGCCGGAGGCAGCGCGAGCCCGGCCGAGGGGGCGGGCGGCCACCTCAAGGGGGCAGCCAAGCGCTCCGGTGACGCCGCGGGGAGGGTGGCGGGGGGGGAGAGGCACCGCGATGGGGGCGGCGGGAGGAGGGCGCTCCGGATCGGGGGAAGGGGAAGGCTGGGCGGCCAGTGGGGCGGCGGAGCGCGAGCCGTGCGGAGGCCCGAGGATGGAATGGGCCAGGGATCCAGGGGGAACGCTCGAGGAAGGACGGTGACGTCGCCGGGACCGCCGGGGACGGCGCCAGCGGCGATGGCGGCCGTAAGGAGGGCTGGCGGCGGCGAGGAGCCACGCAAGGGCCGAGAGGGGCGGTGCCTGCGAGCGTTGGCCGCCGAGTGGCGATGAGGGGGTTGGGGGCACCACGGCCAACCGGCCGGATCACCGGGGACGAAGGCCGGCCCCGCCCACCACCCGAGGAAGAAGAACGGGAGGGGTGGGGGGGGGGGAAGCCTAGGGCCGGCTGCTGCTCTCCCCATATTTCTGTAAAACATATATATATATATATATATATATATATATATATATACATACACTACTATATATACGTAGATATATATATATATATATATATATATATATATATATATATATATATATATATATATAAGAACATATATATAAAGTATAAATCTAATCTACATACACTAACTATCAATGCATACTGAACAAACAAAATACTGGAAATAAACAACCCCAATCAATCTCAGGAAACCCAAGAACTCAGAAACTGGAACCCTCAAATAACCCAGCACATACAACACACACACACACACATATATATATATATATATATATATATATATATATATATATATATTCATATAAGAGGAAGGATAGGCATCCCCGCACTTTTTGCATCCCCATGCATCCCCATGTTCACATCCGTTAGATGTGTTTTAAGTCATCTAATCTTAACCATTGGTAAATCAACGGTTAAGATTAGATGACTTAAAACACCATCCAACGGTACAAATAAGGGGGATGCTTGGGGATGCAAAAAGTGCGGGGATGCCTATCCTTCCTCTATATATATATATATATATATATATATATATATATATATATATATATATATATATATATATATATATATATAAAATATTTATATATATTATATATATATTTATATATATAAATATATATAAATATATATAAATATATATATATATATATATAATATATATATATATATATATATATTTTATATATATATATATATATATATATATATAGGGAAATATATATATATATATATAGGGAAAATATATATATATATATATATATATATATATATATATATATATATATATATATATATATATATATATATAGGGGAAAAAAAATATGGGGAAAAATATTTTTTTTTTTATATATATATATATAAAAAAACAAAATATATATATATATATATATATATATATATATATATATATATATAGGGAAAAAAATATGGGGAAAAATAGGGGAAAGTGTGCCCACACACGTGTTAGCATGGGGGTGTCATTAGTGTCCCACTGTGTTCACAAATCGTGTCCAAAGTGTCAAAACACTCTGTATCAGAATAGTGTGAACTGGGGGCTCATGCTGAGGTGTCGAGCAGCCTTGCTCTCCACGTGTCCAACCAAAAGCCAAGTGCTCGTGTCAGAGGGTAGTTCTAGTGTCAAGGTACGAGTCCAATAGTCTGCAATGCATCCGGGACGTGATGTGTCCCAAGACGAAGGCCGTATCAGAGACTGGACTTCGTGTACACACAGTCTGCTCAAAATCGATACAGACTTGATTACGTATCCGATACGACACGAAATGATCTCGAACTTGAGAGGGGCCTGACAGTCATGGCCCCTACCTCCATGCCAAGTGGCACGTCTCCACGTGGCTTGTACAGAAAGAAAGGAGGGTTGGGCAGCAGGGCAAGTGTCACAGGCCCGTGCTGACATCCCCGTGTCGGATTTGGACACAAAAATGACACCAAATCCAACTCTGTGTCCAAGAAATGCAATCCACACATATTAGGCTACATAAATGTGAAATTAGTTTTGGAAAACATTTACAAATAGCCCATTGTGGCATTTTATCATACACTTCCTACAATACTCTGATACGCCTCCGATACGCGTATCAAATGGCACAAAATCCTACCAAACTTGGTCTACAGGTGTATGGTACCTAGATGCATGCATCTATGAAGAGAAGTCAGATGAAAAAATAAGTTTAAAGCCATTACCTATTCAGAGTTGGAATCTCAATGTAGAAGTACCTAGAAATGAGATCCTTCACCAACTTGCTATGGTCCAAGACCCTTCAATCCTTCCTAGCTAGCCTCTATTGACCTTCTCTACACTAAGGGAGTGTAATGCAAAAGATTAGGATCAATTTGGAGTTGATTTGGAGAAAGGGGGTGGATTTGGGGAATAGCACAAATTAGGGTTTTTAGGGGACAATGAAAAGAGGCAAGATGCAAAGAAGTGATGCTCTTATAGAGGGGACTATGCTATGGCCGACAACACTTCTAGGGCTAGGGTTTAGTGCAATGTAGCCTATAGGCTTCTCTTTATAATGTAAAATAAGCCCTCAAGCTAAATATCTAACTTAGCTAAAATATCTAGATATTACTAACCTTGTCTTCTAGTTAGAAATTTCTAATACAATATCTAGGCTAATGACTAACATCTAGATTAAGACAAATCTAGGTTAAGGCTTAACACAATAATTAGCACATTATTAATTATCAAAAATTCAAATTAATTCTAATAAATCATAAATGACCAAAATACCCCAAGTACTAAAAAGTGGTAGTGATACAGAACCAGAAGTCGGAACAAGCAATCCAGAGGATATGCCAAAAGAAATGAGATTTTTGGGAGACTATCCTAAGGACTTGGTAATTTGTAAGATTACCAAGGGTGTAAATACTCGTTCCTCTAGTAAAGATATAGCTTCCTGTTTTGCCTTTATTTTACAGCTTGAACCAAAAAATATTGAAGAAGTATGTAGTGATAATTTTTAGTTAGATGCTATGCAAGAGGAATTGAACCAATTTGAACAGAATCAAGTTTGGGAACTTGTTCCCAAGTCCATTGATCATCCGATCATTGGCACCTGCTGGGTATTACGAAATAAACTGAATGAGAAAGGTTTAGTGAATCATAATAAGGTTCAACTCGTAGCTCAAGGATACAATCAAGAAGAAGGTATCGACTACGATGAAACCTATGCCCCAGTTGCAAGATTGAATCCATTCGCATGTTATATGTATTTGCATGTTTTCATAACTTTAAATTATTTCAAATAGATGTCAAAAGTACATTTTTGAACAGTTCTATAAAAAAAGAAGTTTATGTAGCTCAACCTTCAGGTTTTACTGATTTCAAAAATCCTGATTATATTTTCAAGTTAAAAAACGCCTTATACGGTTTGAAACATGCCGCTCGTGCTTGGTACGATCGTCTAAGCTCTTTTCTACTTGACAATGGTTTTACAAAAGGAAAGGTTGTTACTACACTATTTATAAAATCTTTTAATGACAATCTTCTTTTAATTCAAATTTATGTAGATGATATCATTTTTGGATCTACTGATGAATCTCTCTGTCAAGAATTTTTAATGTGTATGTAGAATGAGTTTGAGATGAGCATGATGGTAGAACTAAAATTATTTCTCATACTGCAAATCAAACAAACCAACAATGGGACGTTCATTAATCCATCCAAGTACACAAAAGACTTATTAAAGAAGTTCGATCTGGTAGCAGTCAAACCACTTGGCACTCCGATGGCAACTTCAACTAAGCTTGATATTGATGAACAAGGCAAACATGTCGACATACATAAGTATCAAAGTATGATTGGTATTTTACATTATTTAACTGCTAGTCGACCTGATATAACGTTTAGTGTTTTCTTGTGTCCACGTTTTTAGGCTAACCATAAGGAATCACATCGGTACAACGGTTAAGCGTATCTTCTGATACCTTAAAGGCACTTCTTCTGTCGGCTTATGGTATCCTAAAACCACGTCGTTTGACCTAACAGGTTATTCGGATACTGATTTTGCTGGATGCAAAGTAGATAGTAAAAGTACCAGTGGCACATGTCATTTTCTAGGCAAAGCTCTAGTCTCTTGGTTTAGCAAGAAATAAAACTTTGTCGCATTATCAGCGACTGAGGCTGAGTATCTCGTCGCAGGACATTGTTGCGCACAAATGATGTGGATGAAGCAAACCTTAGAAAACTTTTGCTTGATATACACACGCATACCCATTTTTTGTGACAACACTAGTACTATTAATTTGACTAAGAATCCTGTATGCCACTCTTGTACTAAGCATATTGAGATTCGACATCATTTTCTTAGAGATCATCAACAAAGTGGAGATATAAACCTTGTATACATAGACACAGAGAATCAATTAGCTGATATCTTTCTAAAATCTTTAGCGGAAGATCGATTCAATTATTTACGTCGAGAATTATGAATTTTAGATATAAATAATATTAATTAATTTTGTTTTATCAATTATTTTTTAATACTCAAAAACTGTTTTTGAGACAAGCCTACAAAGGGTCTGTCTGTCACCACGACTACGGTATAAGCGAAGCGGTATTTAATTGTTTCCCGGTGAACTCCCATTAGATGTGACAGTACCCCTAGAGCTAATCTAAAACAGTCACTGTGTAACACAATTTAATTTATAAAATAATATTAATTATATTAATTAAAATTTAACATTACTGAACTTGGTATTAAATAATTGAAAGGGGATGATGAAAAGAATGTGGCCTGCAATTTTTTTTCAAAATTCATCAAAATAACCCTAGGAGAACTCAACCCGAGTTCGCCTAGAGTTCTGTTGGTGGTATATACTTTTAAGTCAGAACCTAAGGCCCCCTTATCTTCATCTCTACCAAACTCCTCTTTCAAACAGCAGCTGCCGAGCCCTCTCCAAACCCTAGAAACTCTCCAACCTATTGTTTTCATTCTACTTGAAGATTTCAATCCAAAATTTGGATTCGTACAGAGAATCTCGATCTCTACCACATACTCAATTCTCGGAAGGTATAACATTCTCCTTCTATCTCCATCAATTCATTAGTTTTAATTCAATTTTGGAAGAAAATACCTAAGGGATTCACTCCATCCAAAAGAAAGAAGACAAATGCCAGTGAAGTGGCATCGTCTTTGAATCCACCAGAGGATTCCCTCTTTTCTCCGGTCCAATCGGCCGACGGTGCGTTCAATGAGTTTTTCTTTGAAACTCATGATCACTCATTGTTATGGTACGTTGACTTTGCCATGCGTAACATATGCACTGGAGCCCCGTTGAAGTGGACCGTATTTCCTGACCACCGTCTATTGTTTGAGGCATTAAGGTTACACCGACTTGTTACCCTCAAATACCATATAGCTACGAATGCCCTTAGACTGTTCCACTGTACCTTTGTTTTAGACACTTTCTCTGTTAGAACTCATGTCGGTGGTATCAATATCGAGTTTGATGATACCTTCTTAGCAAAAATCCTTGGTGTTCCTAACGAAGGTTTCCGCTTGATGATATCACTGAGTTCGATTTTCTCGATGGCACGACTCTTATCAGTTTCAAGAACGACCTTTGTGCACCTTCCTGTGTTCATTCTGGAAAGTTCAAGGCTACAAACTTGAACTTATTTAATTATGAGTTGTATCGCATCATCTATTCTACTATTCTTCCTAAATCAACTTCAAAATATGATGTTACAAATCTTGAACTGTCTGCCCTCTATCATATCATCAAGGGAATTCCATTTTTGGTTCCCAAGACTATCATTCAGATGATGGGACATTGTCGCGGAAGAGATTAAAATCTCTCTTATACGATGTTCATCCCATACATCTTTTAGTATTTTGATGTTGATCTTTCCACTTGTGCTCTGGACCCTGAGCCCAAGTATCTCCAGCTGTCATGTCGCAGCGCATCCGCTCCTCATGTACCTCCTACTACTCCTGCTTCACCTTCTCAGGCTTACCTTATGTCTTTTAAGGGTATTCAACAGCATCTCTCTGATCTGCGATCATTCATCAGTGACACATCTAGGGAACGTGAGTTCCATGATGTGAGTCGGTTCCAGGCACTCACCAACTCTTTTGCTGATCTCCGTTTTGCCCAGACTAAAAATTATGTCAGTTCTCTTTCCAGAGATCCAGCTGTCTCCAGCTACCGTTATGAGGATGAGGCGGTACACACTCTCTTTCAGCCTGGTAATGTATATGACTGGTACCGTGGTTCTGGTGCTACTCTACACCATTTCGGAGCTGGCACTCCTGAGGCTGGTCCATCCAGATATGGTGGTCATGCTGGCACTGCTGATGATGATGATGATTCATAGCATTTATAATCTAGACGCATTGTATTTTGTCTAGATTTCACTTTTTGAGATTTTGTTATATTTATGTTTACTTGGTAATGCTTCGACATTCCAAGATATCATTAGTACTCTATATTTTAGTTTATTTTGCACTGAGATTATGATTGACTAAGCTGACGTATGGTGAACATCTTTTTATGCTTTGCTTAGCATATTTTATTTCAGTTTAGCATTTATTTCTTGTTATAGCACTATCTCTTTATGCTTCAATATAAACTTCCTGTGAAATGCTTATTTTTCTATATATTATATTTGTATTTCTTCACTGATTGTTTCTTATACATAAATTGTGGGGGAGCTTTCTCTTTTTGTAATTATTTTGCTAAGTGACAATTGGGGAGAAATATGATCTAACATCTTATGCAGGATACAGGAACATTTTTTTAGGATAAAGTACAATTTTGATTATCTTTCAAATCTTATTGATCAAGATGTTATATGGGTCAAGGTTTGTCAATTATCAAAATGTGAGAGATTGTCGGTCCATTGGTCATATCAAACCTGATTATAATAATTGATCAAACTTTTTCTCGATATAAGGGCTACTCAAGTTTATTTGGACTCTTGGACACTGCCAGAGAACTGCTACCCATTCTGTTCAAGATCGAAGCTGTATTTGCCACTCGAGTCTATATTTCCTTTATGCAATATAATTTTCACATTTCTTGAGTCTAGGAATACATTGTACACCGAGTTGTATTGGCAAAAAGGCTACCCTAAAAATATTTTCAAAATATCCCATGTTTTGAAAAACAGCCCCTATTTTCAAAAAGCTCCTAACTGCTTAAAACAATTTTAAACATTCCAAAAATTATTTTTGCAAAAACCTAACAAAACCCTGACAGAACTCAGCCCGAGTTAGGCCAGAATTCAGTTAGTGAACGTTGCTTCTTGAACTTGGTCCTCCTGCAGTTACATATCTTGCCAAAATTTTCTCATAGAGTTCTGCCCGAATTCTGACAGAGTTCTGCCTTTGGAAAAGCTATAAATAGAGAAGGATTTCAATCATTTTAACTCACTCGTTCACTTTCATCTCTTCTCTCTAAAGTCTACTGCTCTCTTCCAAAGTGTTCTAAGCTTTAATTTTCAAATCCCATGTCAGTTACAATCCTCTAGTTGATTTGCCAGTGCGGTACGGTCTAGAAGCTTCAGAGCGATTGTAATCAGAGGCTTAATTGAAGAAAGACACTTCACAACTGAAGTTGGTCGAGTACTTTGGATCAAAGCTCGCGTTTGTAGAAGTTGCAAGGACTTTGTATTAAAATTTGCAATATTTCCCAATAGTACATTCAACTGGAAGCTAAAGTTCTTCCGACTGGAATAGTCCTCACAAGAGAAAAATTAGTATACATCGCCGTCTTTGCGTTTGCTTTCTGATCTCTGCTTTTACATTTATTTACTTATGATATTTCTCTGTGATCTTACTGCTAACTTTTTAAATTAGCAATATTCTGCTGCCTACTCTATTCACCTCCCCTCTAGAGTATTGCGCTTTACGATTCATTCCTACAATGTGCATTAGGCGTGTAGGTTTTCTATGTGCCTGGACTAAAAGCGCATGCTTGTCTCGCTATGCGCATGTTGGTGCCATGCGCCTATGGTTGCTCATGCACCCATTGGTTGCTATGCGTCTTAGTGTCATGGCCAGGTTGTTATGCACCTGTTTACTCATGCGCCTATTTTTTTTCCCTACATGACCACCCTATATGCTCCTATGACCCCTATGCGCCTATTTGATGGATTTGCACCATTGGTAATTTTTTGTCATGTGCGCATTTTGTTTGACTTATGCGTGTGCATATTTCATACGCACATAATGTCTGACATATGCGCTTATTGTCCATTTTTGTCTGTTTTGATATTTATTTAATGATATTGATTCGCTATCATAATGTGGTGATTTTGTATAGTTTTAAAGTGTTGTATCCTTTATATATTGCCTAACACAAGTTTATATCCTTCACAACACCGAGTAATTCACTGTGTGTGCTTAACCTACTATATTTTTGGCAGTTGACAATCAAGTGAGCATTGTCCAGTATATCGCGTGTTGTGAAATACGATAAGTTCGTCAATGATAACTCATGAATAGCTCGTACTCAGGGTTCTTCATTCTAGGTCGATTCTCTAGTGTCTATAACTTGAGAATCGGGAAGAAAACTTGTAGGATAATTGGCTAGTTAATTTCATCTAGTACAATGAGATGGGAGGATACTTTTCGCTATCGGTGACTTTTGTAGCTATGGACACAAAAGTGGCAGGTATAACCCCGATTGGTGAGGGTCCCTAACACTATAGCTAGAGTATTGTTGGCACTATTGAGCATTTACTTTTTGAGTCACAAGGTGTGTCGGGTTGCCAAAGATTCCATGGAGCTAGGACCAGCCATCAACCATCCTTTTCAATGGAGTCCCCAGGGTTCTGAATAAATCAGTCATAAGGCTGTTGAATTAAAGAACAAATCTAATCAAGCTGTATATATATATATATATATATATATATATATATATATATATATATATATATATATATATATATATATATATATATATATATATATATATATATATTTTTTTTTTTTTTTTTTTTTTTTTTTTATATATTTTATATATATATATATATATTTTTTTTTTTTTTTTATATATATATATATATATATATATATATATATATATATTTTTTATATATATATATATATATATATATATATATATATATATATATATATATATATATATATATTTTTTTTATATATATATATATATATATATTGCTGAGTTTGCAAGTTCATCTTGAATACATTTCAAATTGGTTTGAGCTCAGCTCATTATAAACTCAAACCTTCATCTCCAATATATGATTTTGATTATCTAAATCAAGCCAACACACATTCTTCCAACTTCTACATTTAACATCTTAATTACTATATTGATTTCTAAGGATTAATTAAAGTGTTATCAAAAAGGACTTATTAGAACTATTAAAATGAGATACATCGTCAAGCCTAATTAGGCAACCATGATTAAATATACCATATTCAAAGTCATTTTTTTTTACTAATTGGTAACTTGTCATTAAGAAGTCGGAACTTAAGCCATGAACACTTGAACGTAGCAACAAGTAGAGTATTTCTAAGGAAAATGCTAAGTCTACAACCAAAGATTGCTACGTGCTAAAATGATAGATCCAATGAATGATCGATCCAGAGCCATTACCCTCGACTTCGAGGATAAAGTAGTCTCTACCAACATGGTATCTCTCCGATTTGGCAGCCTTCCTGCCTTAGACATCTATGATGGAGTAGTGCCTATCCCAAAAGCTACTATAAAAATCGTTAACCTTCCACCCGCTCGTATAGTAGGGATGGTGCCGCTTTAGACCTCTAAAAGAGAAGTGATGTGGGCCCATCCTGATCTCATCCAAGACATAATGTAACAGCCTGTACCCCCGACGGCCAAGTTCAAGGTAAAAAAGATGAAGCTATGCCACATGGTCTCGTCTTCAACCGATAAAGCCCTAGTATGAGAAACCAGGTCAAAAAAAGCTTACAACTATACTGACAAGCCGGCTCAGGAAGATGCGGCTCCACCTAAGTTGGGTCTGTCCAAACCTCCTACGGTGGATAAAAACAAATAAAAGGAGACTCGTTTTGGCAAGTCTCTAAGGAAAGACTACAACTTTGACATCATGGTGCTTTTCGCTAACACGCTATCACAGTTATCCATCTTTGAGCTTCTTCCCTCTCCGAAGAGACCAGAGAGGCTTTGAGCGAAGCATTGCAAAATGTCAACTCCTACTTACTTTATGTCAAGAGGCTAGAGGAAGATCCAGCGGCACGTCCACATTGTCATAGTGTGGTAGAAGGCATCCCCAATATCACTTTCTCTCAGCAAGACATGTTTCTGAAAAAAAAATAGGCACGGTTGACCCCTATATTATACAGGGTACATCATTGCCATCAAGGTCGATCGGATGTATGTCGACCCGGGTTCGTCGCTCAGTATTATACCCTGGAGCCTCCTTCCAACTCTGGGGATCCCGATGCACAGGTTTGACGGTGATAAACAGGACTATCAGTGGCTTCAACGCTGGACGAAGCTACCCTTTCAGAAAGATTAGGCTCAAGTACCAAATCGGCTATCTGCAAACTAAAGTCACCTGCTACATTATTGACGCAGACGTATCCTACAACGTCTTATTGGAATGCCCGTAGATCCATGAGAACATGATCGTACCTTTGACTCTTTAGAAGTACATATGGTACATCGATTGCAACGGGATCGTCAAATATGAACCCGCTGACATTGACCCTTTTAAAGGTGCCGATGCCTATTATTAAACTCGCCAAGATGTACTAGACAAAAGAAGAGGCCAAAGCGGATGACGAGGCCGAGAAACACTCTGCCCTTCACTGGCCCCTAGGAATTCTTATGAAGGGAAATGCCCCCAGTGCCCCAGCACCCCTGGTAGTGAAACTCGACAAAAAGGCCACAGAGCCTTTGGTTATCAAACTTCGAAAAAAGGCCTTAGAACCTCTTGTCATCCATCTTTGCAGAAAACCCTACGGAGATAAGCTAAACCATCAACCGAGAGGGAGTCCTCGTCATAAATCACTAGTAATAGTCGACGAAGGTGACAAGCTCAAGGAATACGTTGCTAATATCCCTCCCTTTGATGATTTAGTCCCTGATAGGGAAGTGCCTTACTTCTTGAATAAAAGGATTCCCTTCGTATTGCCCTGATGTCACGCATCTGGACACTTCGTAACCTTTAGACCATAGCCTACCTATATGTGCCCATGATGGCGCTTCATGCGGCAAACCAAATTCCCTCATCTGAAGGAACCTTCTTCATGGTTGTTTGCAAAAACAAAAGTTGATCTTTATTTCAACAAACTTTGTAAGAAGATTACAAGAATTTGGAAAAAGTACAATAATAGGAATCCGATCTGAATGACGATCGTTTTATCCCTTGGACGATGTAAACTTTGAAGACGATAGCCTCTGAAGATTGCAACAGCACTTTGGTAAGAACTCCTGATCTCTGACGATGATTTCTGATATATGTGTGTGATCCCCCTAGGAAGGACTTGAAACTCTATTTATAGAGTTCGGGAAATAACTACTTTTTAGTTATTCTGGACTGCGAAGATGGATTGCGCATGCATTGGACCGCACAGGCATCAGACTGTGCTGGCAGTTATTTGATCGTGGGCCAACTGTAGTGGACGCATGGCATTATTTGATTGAAATGTGCATGATCGTGTACAGACGGTTACCACGTAATGAGTCATTGATGGCATGAAGGCCACGTGTACTTTGTCAGTTGTCTTGATGAAGTGCGCCACCTAAATTGTGCTGGCTTCAGATTGCGCTGGGATGGACCGCGCTGTACAAAGTCTGGCCAATTGTGCTATATGTACAGCTGTCCTCGAGCGCTGTGCTGTAAGATAAACGAACAGTTTCCTTGTCCTCTGTGATGTCAGCTGTCAGAAGATCTGATTCTGTGTCAGGTAATGATGACATGGCCACGTCAGCCTGTGCACTTAAATGAGTGCACAGTTCAGCCTGCACAATCGAGTTAGTGCGCAATCTGTCTCCTGCGCAGTTTACTTGAAGGATCCCCAATTTGATTTTTATGACTTCTTTGATGGATGCAACTTGATTTTTAGGACCTACAAGGCCCCCTTCAAAGTTTTCGAAGTTTGAAGATAGTCAAAGCTTCGAAATACTTTGAATTTTGATTAAAAAATCAAGTTGCGCAAGTAAAGACTTGTCTGCACAATTGGAGGAGTTAGCTTCTATTTCTTCGGCGCAATCTGAGGCGATCATTGCTCTTGAAAAACTATAAATAGTTCTTTTCGTTCTTCTTGTTTTTCTTTACTTGTTTTTACTTTGCTAAAGAGAGAAAAGTTCCCGAGCTTCCTTCGACTTTCTTCCTTCTTCTCAGTCGATTTTAGATTGCCCTGAAGCGTTCCGCCGCCGACAAGGGCAAGGCCCCCGCCGAGTCTTCGACTCGTGCTGCGTCGCACGTTTCGCGGCATAAAGTTGGACATCCAGCATTGCAAGGTAGTTATCCGATCGAAAACCTTTTTAGGGTTCTTCGACATGATGGGATCCCCAAAACCTATCTCTTTTTAGAGATTTGGTTATACTGTGCCGTCCTGTTTAGGGTTTTGGTTGCGCAAACCCCATAGTTTTCATTTTTATGAAGACTATTTTCTTGCGCAATCGGTTAGAACGCGTTGGCAAAAGTCAGCACAATCTGCTGATTTACGCAAGGCTGTCCAGCGCAAACTGATGTTTTGGGCAAGTTATTCAGCACAATCTGATGGCTTGCGCAAGTAGATGAGTTGGCTGGACAGTTTGCGCATAGAAGCTGTTGTTGTGCAATCTGATGCTTGCGCAATCTGATGCTTGCGTAATTTGCTGACAGAATCTTTGATTTTACTTGTACTAAATTCTGTTTTTTCTGTTTGATGCAGTTAATATCAGAGAGGACCCAGAGAATAAAATATTTGCAGGGTCCCTTGCTGAACCGGAATTTAAAAAAGATTTGTCCCATGTGCTTTTTCCCCAATATGCTCTGCCATCCTCCCGCCAAGCCATCTTGGTAGCTCAGGACAATGAGACTTTATTAAGTCTGATGAATGGGCAGCCCCTGCAGTCTGCTGACGCCATTACCCATAAGAAACCCCTGTTCTTATTTGGTGAAGCTATTGACAAGAGTTCTCAGCCAAGACCCCTGTGTTGAGCAGAGAATTTTCCAAAGGAAGGAGAAGATAATCCTGTTACCGGACATTGCTAGATGCCTCCCTCTAGCCCGCTATGCCCATGCAAGCCATCCCAGGAGGATGGACTGGGATATTACCCCCCTCCAGCAAGCAAGAACAGGGAAGATTTGTGTAAAGAAAGGCCCAAACAACAGGGATATGTTCTATAGCTCCTCTGAGCGTCATAGCACTTTTGCTCAGAGGGTTGAAGCCAGGCTGCATCCCTCCAGAGAACTCTTCTTTGCTGCTGCCGGTGAGGACACCAATCTTTGCTAATGAATATACAAAGGTTGAGGGCAGATACCCGGATCAGGACATCCGGCTGACAGGACTGCTGAACCCAGACAACAAAAGGTAGAACTGCAAAACCAATTGGATATTGGTTCAGTTCGAAGACAAGCTAAAAGAGATCGAGCTATATCATGCGATATATGCTACCGTGTACGGATTCCTCCAAACGCTCATATGTTTCTAGCATTAGCAGAGAGGTACAATTATAGGACAGGGACATTCATGACACCTTGCGGGGAAATTGGATTAGCCCTTCATGAGATGAAATACATCTCGTGCCTACCAACGGGAGACTTCCCTTATGAGAAGTATGTTCCAACAAACGACGAGTTAGACAGACTACGTCGAGAAAATGCAGAGATGGTGGCCGTTTTCGACGAACTACTATGCCACTACAAAATATGCTCCATGTACTATAAGAGAGGTTCTTCCGGTACTTGTTATTCCTCAAAGTGGTTGCCTTATCTTTTCCTTAATCATATCATTGAAAAAAAGACTATGGATCATGATACTTGCAACCCAACTTTCTTCCAACCCCTCAGCCACAGTGAAGTAATAAGATTGATAAAAGAAAACAAGAAAATGGATATCAAAGTTAACGACGAACATCAATACCCTCCACTCAAGACCGGAGATTTTGTCGAGAGTTTTATGAGAATGGGATACAGGCCCATGTCAAGAGAAGCCCAGCTAGCGGGATTCCTGACATATTGGCTCCGACGTTTCATCGTACCCGGAGCGAGCGCCATGGACCGCTTCCACCGCGGTATGCTTTTTGCTGCTGGCCGGTTAGTCTTTGGCTACCGGATGGATTTGCTGTCAGCGATGACCTGTAGAGTGAATGCAGGTCTTCGTCTTTATGTTGACTCCATACTCAAATGAAAGGGTGAGAAGGGGAACTTCCCTCGACTGGAGTTGCCTTATATCTATTTATTCGGGTGGTTACTTCTGCACCATCCGTCATTGATGAACCTCGACATAGGAGCAGTCGGCGGTAGCTATCTGCGAAGATTCTCCCGGAGCAAGTGGGTGTACACTAGTCTGAAGGATTGCAGACGTACCCTGAACCTTGGGAAGGGATGGAATTTTTACTGCGTTGCCCCTCCAACCGGTTATGAACATATGTCGACAAATCTAGTTGACCTTGGGAGCCAGCCATTGGGTCGAGCAGCTTTTGACTGGCTGAGGACGATCAGGCCATCGCATTTGGTGTACAAATTTGAAGATGTGTTTTTTGGAACCATATCTACCAAGCCGCTTCGCTCGTCAATTTGGTTACGACCAGTTCTATGTAGGCAATGCTATAACTTGCCTACAAGAAAAGGGTATCTGATTGATGGTGCCAGAGCTTGGGCCTATTACAACGCTCGAGACACAAGGACAGTGTTCTCGATTCCAACCAAGAACGATCACGACCCTC
Source organism: Iris pallida (assembly GCA_029216955.1). Lineage (NCBI taxonomy): Eukaryota > Viridiplantae > Streptophyta > Magnoliopsida > Asparagales > Iridaceae > Iris > Iris pallida. The sequence continues at coordinate 2,866,821 of JANAVB010038819.1, read as the reverse complement.
GAATGTTATATACATATTCACTTTTTTACACAGCTGTAAATACATTCGCCGAGAACTTTAATTTTGTAGATAGCTTCGCGACGGCGACGCATTTGAAGAAAGGAGTGTAGAAGCATGGAAAATATTAGAATAAAGGCATAAATGGCCCATACGGTTTTGGGTAGCAAGTCTATGCGGCTCATACTGGAGTTGCCCTATGCGGCCCAAAAGAAGACCCTCAGACTCATACGGCTCGGGGATGAATGCGGTTCAGCAGGAATATGCGGCTCAATTGACGACACGTGTGACCCCCCCCCCACAGTTGGCCACTGGAGTAATGGTCTCATTTAATGCTCTGACACGACTCGACGGCTGTCTCTGACATAAAGTATCATAGTGGCTCTGCCATAATGACAGACTCTTCGGGAAAAGAAGAAAATCTCTGACCCGATCTGACAAAAAATCCTAGATTGATGCGTGGCAAAAGTCTCATGCGGCTCGGATAGAGAACAGCTTCATGCGGCTCATTGAGGAGTCACTCTAATATGATTCCGCCATATGCGGTCCACCCATAGCCCGGTCTATGCGGCTCAACACCACGCTAATTCATGCGGCCTACAGAAACTATGCATATGCGGCTCACGGAAAGTTCGTCCCCTGCGGCTCGATGAGGCATTGACTCATGCGGCTCACGAGTAGTATCCCCCTGCGGTTCAAGTATTGGTCACCCTATGCGGCCCTGGCAGGATCTTCAATTTAAAAAAAACATGGCACTGAAGATGCAACAGAATCCCAACGAGAATATTCGACATCATCATCATAATTGCCGAGATCAGGGCATATCATTCATCATCAAGTCAATAGGACACGTGGCGAGCAATCAAATATTGGCATAATCAATCACGAAGATTTAAAGCAGTCAGCATTAACTGCTCATAAGATTTGGTGCTATCCGCATTAGTGGCCGAGATTCATTATGATCAGGATCAAGGGCCCAGATAGAATGAAGGAGCGCCGACATTCCAAATAGATAATCATCAGCAAACCCTAATGATCCCACACCACTCTTATAAATAGCCAGCATCATTCCCATGTAAAAAAGGTCGGCAACAAAAGAATAAAAAAAAAGAAGAGAGAGATATACACAGAGAGAGCTCCCCCTTTTCTTGATACTCACAGAGAGAGAGAAGCCATGAGAGCAACCCGAGGAGAGTAAGAAGAGCCTTTCTTCGTCAACGCCGAGCAGATCTTCCCCGAGCCAAGGCTGCATACCGATCGTCCAAGGAGTAAGGCAGAGCGGCCGTCGCTTTCCCGAGCCTCTATCGTCACCCCCCAGAATCAAAAATAAACAATCGTACTTAGTCTGCTGTACCTAGGTTTTCGTCCCTAGGCTTTCTTTGTACGAGCGAGTTTGTATTGTGAGTCTAAGTTCAGTCCTCCGATAATTGTTCTGTTCTTTTACAATCAATGGCAAACACGATGGCGACTCTGCTGGGGACTAACTTCTCCACGGCTGAGGAGTTGGTGACGCAATCGGATGCAGCCAAACTTGGCTCCACACAACAGAAGATGGTCGTCCGCTTCGACCAACAGGCGTTCGAAGAGATGCTCTCTAAAGGCAGTGCTGGCCCGGTCCAGAAATGCACCCGCACCACGAAGGCTCGCAAAGAGTGGAGGCCAAAGTCATTTGCTCCTCCCCAAGCCCTCGATGGGATACCCTCGGTCGCTCAAGACGGCGAGAAAGATTCTCCCGCGGCCCCACTTCAGATCGCAGACACCTCTGCTGTCCCCAAGTTCGGCAGAAGAAAACACTATGATGCTGAACTTGCAGGGGCAAAGAGGGTCTCTGCTCAACCTGAACCACAGAGGGGTATTAGCCGCAGAAAGAAAATCCATGCGGCCACAACCGTCAACCAAATGAAGAAAACTCATGCGGCCACTTCTGTCAGCCGCATAACTTATGCAGCTACAGTTCCCAACCGCATGGACGAGATTCATGCGGCTAGTAAAGTCAACCGCTTGCAGAGAACCCATGCGGCCACAGATGCCGACCGCATGCGGGCAGCCTGCACGGTCGTGACTCCTAACCGCATAAGAACTCATCCCACAACAGAAGACAGTCGCATGCAGATAGCCTGCACGGCACCCAACGCTAGCCGCATAGCGTCTCTACCGCGCTTCTCTCGATCAGTTTTCGACCGACTCTCATGCGGTCCTAACTCTGATCACTTTCTGAGTGAAAATCTAGACTCTGTGATACCTAATGTGGACTCTTCCTATTACGCACCCACAAGTGCTAAAAAGAAAAAGTCTAGGGCAGCGCGGGCTCATCAAGTCCAGACAGCTGCCCCAATCTCTGACTATCGGGGCGTCCCGCTGAGTATCACGCGGGCCTCTGACGGAAAGTTGTATAAAACCACTCGAGTCCAGCCCCCGGCGGCAAACGGACAAAGTGGTTCCTCTGACCTGCGTGAAGCTATCCTCCACAAACGCAAGGAAAGAGAAGGAGCCTCAGCGTGCAGAGAGTCCTCACAGGGACGTCACTGCACCCAGATTATCGTCAACTACTGTTGCAACAACACGGCAGTAACGGAAGACCGGCCATCTGTCTTCCAAAGATTACAACATCCGAGCTCGGAAGACGAGGCACCTCCCGTTGCCTCCTGCAATTCCGCACGGAAAGTCCCCGTGGAGGGGAGAGGGAAGAAGACAAGCATCTCCAGTCCAAAGATATCGGCCACTACAGCTAAGAAATTGTCGGCTAAACGGTTGCCATCTACTGGAGTATACCAACACACCCGTTCAAAGACAAAATCTGCTGCAACAGGAGGCTCATCGTCCCCGACCCTGGGGGTCGTAGGAGCTGGGGGTAGTACTCCTCCGAACATCCACAATAATCCAATGTTTCAAGGAGACGAACCCCGAGAAATAACCCTCCCATCGGGTACAATAGATGCTGATGTCCCCGAGGACATCCATGATTCTCTAGACGAAGCAAGCTCCGAAGCTGGGAATAGTGTTCCTTCCGAGTCCGAACCTGAAGAGAACATCCCCACATATCCAGATGATTTCTCGACGCATGGGTACGACTCGGAGGGTACATCCTCCACCACTCCCTCCGTCACTCCTCATGTGAAGACGGCATTCATGACAGACAACAATCAAGGCGGTTCCAGCGATCGCCAGCACATCGACGCGTTGGAGGCCATATTGCATGCCTTGGTCAAGTCTGTAGACGAAATCAAAGCGGAACTGCCTACTCTGCAGGGAGTGACACCTGGCCAGACAAGCACGGGTCCCGCAAACAACATAGATTCAAATTCAGTAGTACCAAACCCGGGCAATAATGCTCCCGAGATAACGGCCCCTACCGCGACAGATGAGGCCCGAGAAGTAAGGAGAGAGGTTCAGGAGCTTCGAGCGATGTTCCACGCCCGAGAAAATTCTCAAGACCTCAGAATACGGCAACCATACCCAGCTGAATGGAGGGATGTGCCCATTCCCCCAAGATATAAGCCGTTCAATATCAACCCATATGATGGTAAGACTTCAGCAAGTCGGTACATCACTTACTTTGAGGTCACTACCGACCATCTGCCCCATGATGACGCCATCCTCACACGGTTATTCATTGGGGCACTGGAAGGAGTCGCCTTCGATTGGTACCGTAACCTGCCAGATAATTGCATCCACTCCTTCGCTGGCTTCAAGCGCTTGTTCTTGGAGAGGTTCTATGAGGTAGGGCAGGACGTCACGATGTCTACCCTCATGGACGTCGTCCAAGGAGAGAAAGAGCTGACAAGGAATTACATTGAGCGGTTTCGTCAAACCGCAATGAAGTTACCATCTGGCAACCCGGACTCTTCCTTGATTGAAATTTGCCAAAAGAGACTACTCCCAACAATTAGCCTCTGGATGGACGAAAGTCAATTCAAGGACTGGAAGGCCTTTATCATCAGCGCTACAAGTGTCGAGGAACGATTGAAGAAAGCTCGCCAACTGGGGTTGCATATCTCAGAGGGAGAGAACAAGGGGAAGCGTCCCAACGCCAGCAACGACAATGGGGGTAGCCCCTCCAACAACCGGGACAACAAAGGCAAACAGGCCATGGTGACCGATACAGCCCAGAAACCCGAGCCACAGCCAGCAGACAAACAATGGCCTCAAATCACTTATTCTTTCGAAGACGGCCACGTCAAGCCTATCTTGGACATGCTTATACAAGGAGATAGAATTCAGCTTCCTCCACCAAGGCGGGAACCTCGGCCTGCTGATTTGGAAAATCCGAAGTTCTGCCATTACCACCGCTACGTCCACCATGCTACACACGACTGCTACCAACTGAAGCGGTATATCCAGAACCTCATCGATTCGAACGCTCTGGCTATCGACATCGAGGAGGTAACCGTAGCAGCCAACATGGTGTCCGTACAATTCGGCAATTTCCCTCCAACAGAGACTCAAGACGGTGTCATACCCATCCCTCTGGCAACGATGGAAATCACTAATCTTCCGCCTACCCGTGATCAAACTTCCGGCCTAGTACCCCTCACCACATCACGAGGGGAAATCATGTGGGTCCATCCGGACCTAGTCCACGAGGTAACTCAGCCCACTTTACCTTCTAAAAAGAAAAGTGGAAAGGTCAGATCATGCCGCACCACCTCGGCAGAGGAGGAGGAAGTCTCAGCCGTCACTACTCGATCTGGAGCACAAGCCCAACCAGCGGTCGAGAATCCGACTAATGATCAGCAGCCCACAAACGCTGATACTCCGGGACCGGCTCAGCCTTCGACGACCGACAAGCCTAGGCCGAAGGAGACTCGCTTCGACAAATCCCTCCGAAAGGAGGCACCTCAGGGGCTGGAGAGGCCCTACAACTTCGACATCTTGGCGCAATTGGCTAATACACCGGCCAAATTGTCCTTATATGAACTCCTGAGGCTCTCGAAGGATGTCCGTACGGCCCTAAGTGAGGCGCTCCAAAATGCCGACGCATACTTGGCTCAGGTCAACCTCACGGGAGATAATCAGCCTACAGAGCTCCAAGATAGTGCGTGTACAGGTGCAATGCCCAATATCGTCTTCTCTTCGCAGGATATGCTCATCAAAACTAACCTGCACGACCGCCCATTGTACTATACTGGATACATCGGCGACGTAAAGGTAGACCGAATGCACATTGATCCTGGGTCCTCCATAAGCATCATTCCGAAGGGTCTGCTACATAATCTTCGTATTCCAATGCATCGCCTGACGCCTACAAGCACCGCCATTAGCGGTTTCAATTCGGGCAGGAGCTACCCAATAGGGAAGATTCGCTTGAAATGTCAGATTGGCGATCTCCAATCAGAAGTCACCTGCTACGTCATAGATGCCGACACTTCTTACAATATCCTTCTGGGGCGGCCTTGGATACACGATTACATGATCGTGCTTTCCACGCTACACCAATGCTTCAAATATGTCGATATGCACGGCTTCGTGAGGACGGAGTTTGCTGATGTCGATCCCTTCAAAGGGGTCGAATCTTATTACTCAGACTCCTGTCTGTACGAAAAATCAAAGAAGCATCTGGTCGAAGAGGAATTGCAAGCTCACACCAAGGCAACCACAAGATCAGAAGAACCCCTGACGATCCACCTCCAGGCTCGCAAATCGGGCAGTTCTGCACCCCTTACGGCTACTCTGCGTAAGGATGCAATCAGTCTATCGGCGCAAGAAGAGCAGATGAGAATCCGGCTGCCGAGGTCTGGCCAAGTGCCGAGACCCACACCAGGGCCTTTTACCATCAGACTACCGAGAGTCGGTCAGCTCCAGGCGGAGAAACTCAATCCCTCCGACAGGCCGCTCACGATACGTCTTCCTAAAAAGGGCCGTCACCCCGACGTGAGGTCTGACACTTCCAGCGAACCAGACACTCCTCGCCCCACGTCAGATGCCAAGCTGCGGGTTGCTAGTCTACCAACAACTCCACGACCTGCTCCCCCGGTCGAGCCTCTGAAGATCAAGCTGACTAGGTCGCTCTCCCAGTCTTCATTTATACAGGGGGTGGCCGAAGAAGAACCAGAATTAGCCAAGTATGTGGCTGCCCACTCCGATACCCCTTCCGCGAATGATGTAATCCCTCTCGAGAAGATACCTTATTTTATCAATAAAGGGCTATCTTTGAATTACATCGAGCTCAACAAGCTATGTACAATGTATGCTATGGACCACGGTATAGGCACTCACCTACACACACAAGTGACAAATGTATATACCACAATCCAGCTTACTCCGGCAGAAGACGCTTACCGAATAGTCGAAGGAGGGGACCACCCGATTATCTTCGGCCGGAAAGATGATCCGTACCCCTTCACTATAAAAGAAGTCGATCTTGGGTCAGATACCGGAAGATTGCCTCTATACCTTTATAGTCTCCAGTCCAAATACCTCATGCAGAAATAAGGATATGATCTAAAAACTATACCAGGTTTGAATTACGGTACCGGACGGCGACTACCTTTGAAGCCCCCAGTACCGTCTGGTAAACCACGGGACTACTATAGCAAAACTAGATGTGGACTAGGGTATGTAACTCCCACAATGACTCCAAAGAGTTCAGATGAAGAATGTGATTGGCAGTTACACTCAACCGGGTCACCAACTTCCGACTCAGACACAAGCATTGAGGACATATTCAGACAAGTCCTATCAGTCAACATGGCATTTGCCGATGCTTACGAAGAAGACGAGGACATTCCTGAAATCCTCGAGCTTGAGCCGTGGGCTCAACAGTTAGACGCACAATGGGAAAAGCGGTTCGAGCTAAGAGAACCTCCTACGGAGGATGAAGTTATGCAGGTCAACCTCGGCACCGAATCCTCTCCAAAGCCAATCTTCGTCAGTAAAAGCCTAACAGACGAGGAACGAGAATCACTGCTGGAACTCATCAGAGAATACATTGACGTATTTGCATGGAGTTACGAAGACATGCCGGGATTAGATCCCGATATTGCTCTCCATAAACTCAATATACGGCCGGATGCAAAGCCAGTCAAGCAGCAGCAACGACGCTTCCGCCCGGGCGTCATGGACGCGATCGAAGCCGAAGTCAACAAACTGATAGCCAGCGGCTTCATCCGTGAGGAGCAACACCCTGACTGGGTCGCCAATATAGTCCCGGTCCTTAAGAAGAACGGAAAGATCCGAATCTGCATCGACTTCCGTAATCTAAATGAGGCATGTCCGAAAGACGAATTTCCTCTCCCGATCACGGACATCATGATTGACAACACATGCGGCTTCGAACGTATGTCATTCATGGATGGATTCTCGGGATACAATCAAATCAAGATGTCCCCCGACGATGAGAAGCACACATCATTTAGAACACCGATCGGCACATACTGTTACACAGTCATGCTATTCGATCTAAAGAACGCTGGTGCCACATATCAGCGGGCTATGAGTATCATTTTCAGAGAACATTTGCGCAAAACAGTGGAATGCTACGTCGACGACATCGCTGTCAAGAGTCGTCGTAAGGAGGATCATCTAAAGATCTGAGAACGGTATTCGACCTGATGCGAGCCCACAACCTGAAGATGAACCCTACAAAGTCGTTCTTGGGCGTATCCAGCGGGAAGTTCTTAGGTTTCATCATCACTGCACGGGGTATCCATGTAGACCCTGAGAAAACCAAGGCAATAATGGAGATGGGTCCCCCGAAAAATCTCCGCGAACTTAGAGGCCTCCAAGGGAGGCTAGCCTATATCAGAAGGTTCATTTCCAATCTCTCTGGACGATGCCGGCCGTTCACACACCTCATGAAGAAGGGAGTCTCATTCGTATGGGACGAAGAATGCCAACGCGCTTTCGACGACATCAAAGAATATTTGTCAAATCCTCCAGTCCTGGTGGCCCCGGTCCCTGGAAAACCATTCTTGCTCTATGTACGAGCAATGGAACACTCCCTCGGTGCCCTGCTGGCACAAAATAACGACGCAGGACACGAACAGGCCATATACTACCTCAGCCGAATGATGGTCGGGCCCGAACACCGATACACTGCCGTGGAGAAAGAATGCCTCGTCTTGGTATTTGCCATTCAAAAGACGCAGCATTATGTTACAGGACAAACCATACATGTGATCTCACGGGTAAATCCCCTCAGGGTCCTCATGACTAAACCAGGGGCGCTCAGCTCTCGCCTCGCTACATGGGCAATACTGCTATCCCCATATCATATGATCTTCTTCCCACAGAAGGCTGTCAAAGGCCAAGCCCTGGCAGACTTTTTGGCGGCCCATCCAGGATCGGGGTCATCCAGAATATACGAGAAAATCCCAGATGAGGTCGCCGATTCTAATACAACCACCCACGACAACATATGGAGGATGTTCTTCGATGGCGCTTCAAGAACCGGACCCAAGGGAAACATCGTCGTCGGGGTCGGAGTAGTATTGATCTCTCCTACCGGGCTAGTGATCAATCGCGCCTACTCTCTCACGGAACCCTGTTCCAACAATGTGGCCGAATACAACGCTTTGGTCATTGGCCTCCAACTCGCAAAGGAGCTGGGTGTAGAATATCTCGAAATATACGGCAATTCACAATTAATCGTCAATCAGATTCGGGGGTCGTACGAAGTCCGCCATAAAGACATGATCCCCTACCACCAAATAGCAATCAACATTATCTCCTCATTCGAGGGATTCTTCATCGAACACGTCCCCAGACTTCAAAATATCGAAGCCGATGCCCTAGCAGGCCTTGCCGCCTCCTTAGCAGTGCCGAACCAAGTGCATCACTCGGTTGAGGTGATAGGCCACGAACTGGTCTGTCCCAAGAACAATATTCAATTCGTGGCGAGCTATTCCGCCCAGACGGTCGACGAAACACCAGACTGGAGACAGCCGTTCATTGACTTCGTCGTATACGATATCCTCCCGGAGAATCCAAGGGAAGCCACCTCCATCAGACGGCGTTCTCTCAGATTCTTCTACGACACAGAGACAAAGATGCTGTACCGACGATCCTACGACGGATTATTACTCCGGTGCTTGTCAAACGCAGAAGCCAAAGAAGCTGTACGAGAAGCTCACGACGGTGTCTGTGGGGCCCATCAGCCCGGCCCTAAGCTACAGGACTGCCTTCGCCGTATGGGCTACTACTGGCCCACGATGGTGGCAGACGCAATAGACTATGCCAGAAAATACAAGGCTTGCCAAGTCCACGCGGACTTCATTCACCAACCATCCGAGTTTCTACATCCAACGGTGGCATCCTGGCCATTCGAAGCATGGGGAATGGATATCATTGGTCCAATCACCCCACCTTCCTCCCGAGGACATCGCTTCATACTTGCGATCACCGACTACTTCTCCAAATGGGCGGAAGCCGTCCCACTCGCAGAAGTTAAGACTTCAAATGTGATCAGCTTCCTTAAGCATCACGTCATCTACCGCTTCGGACTGCCTCGGAGGATCATCCATGATAATGGTCCGCAGTTTGCAAGCCATGCATTCTATCGATTCTGCGACAAACACCGCATTCAGAATGTCGCTTCGACACCATATAACCCGACAGCAAACGGGTTGGCAGAGGCATTCAATAAAACAATCATCAAACTCCTCAAGAAGTTTGTCTCCTCCAACAAACGCGACTGGAACGAGAAGCTCGGCGAATGCTTATGGGCTTATCGCACCACGGTTCGAACAACTACTGGGAATACACCTTTAGTATACGGGAGTGAGGCAGTCCTCCCACTGGAAACTCAGATTCCCTCACTCCGCGTCGCCCTCACTTATCAGTTGACAACGGATGATAACTATCGACGCCGATTACAAGAGTTGGAGGCCTTAGACGAAAAGCGCCTCCTAGCCCAGCAAAGGATCGAGCTATACCAAGCACGTATCTCAGGAGCCTTCAACAAGAAGGTTAAAATCAGAATATTCCAAGTGGGCGATCTCGTTCTGGCAGTCCGAAGACCAATGGTCATGACTCACAAGACCGCAGGCAAGTTCCAGCCAAAATGGGAAGGTCTATTTGTCATCGAGGCCGTGTTCTCCAACGGCGCCTACCGCCTCGCCAAGCAGAATGGGGACTTGCTTATGTTGCCCGTCAACGACAAGTTTCTGAAGAAATACTATGTTTAGACAACATTCTCCAAATTATCGAGTCATGTACCCTCTTAGTACCCCTGAACTCGCACCCACCATTTTCCAAATTATCGAGTCATGTACCCTCTTAGTACCCCTGAACTCGCACCCACCATTTTCCAAATTATCGAGTCATGTACCCTCTTAGTACCCCTGAACTCGTACCCACCATTTTTCAAATTATCGAGTCATGTATCCATTGATACCACTGAACCCACATCCACAACATTTCAGATTACCGAGCCATGCACCCGCTGGTGCCACTGAACTCTCATCTCCTCAATATTCTAGAAAATCCAAATTATGTACTTATATTTCCGGTCACTCTCTCAGATAGTAAGTCACGTATAATCATACCTCTGAACTTTCTTCCTGAAAGAGATCCTCCCTCATGATCCACTACCCGCACTCCCAGTGCACAAAAAGGGTAATCGATCCACTAATTTCCGAAACGACCATGTCCTCATTACCTCTGAGTCGTTTTCACTTCCACCAAGAACAAACCGCCCCCTCGCATAGAACTTCCATGTCCTCCTACCTCTGAGTAGTTCTATGCACCCCTTCTTCATTGAGCCCACTCCTGCCATGTCCTCATTACCTCTGAGTGGGAAGGCTCCGTCGAAGAAATCACCATATTTGCCATGTCCACATTACCTCTGAGCAAGTATGTTGGTTCCCTTTCAACCTATTATCCGTACCCACAACCGGAGTACGACAAGGATAATAGGTCCACAAACGTCCTCTGTTGACCACAAATGTCCTCTGTTGACCACAAACGTCCTCTGTTGACCACAAATGTCCTCTGTTGACCACAAACGTCCTCTGTTGACCACTATTGATTATAGAAAAGTCTTCTGTGAAGTCTCCCCCTACCATGTTCTCATTACCTCTGAGTAGGAAGATTCCACGGTAAAACCCTCATGTTTGCTACGTCCTCATAATCTCGGAGCAAATATGACTGGCTTCCTCCCACCTTATTATCCGTATCCTGAACCAGGGTACGCTAAGGATAATAGGTCCACAAATATCCCTTGCTAAGCTTCTTAGCATAAATCCACCATCCTACCATGCCCCGGGAGCCCAGCTGCTCTACGGCATTCCTTTCTCCAGTACCGAGAACATCCATGACCATTTTGTCGTGGCTGTCCCGGACATCCTGATCAAACTTGTTATCCGTACCTAAAACCAAGGTACGCCCAGGGTAACAAGTCCACAAATAATCCCCCAGCAAGTCCAATTCCATGAACACCACAAGAACAAGAAAGAGAAGATGAGTTGAAAGATGCTCATTTATCTCAAAATTCAAAGGAGCTATATCAGTGGGGATCACATCCCTTGCAAATCAAAATATACACATATGAAAGAAAAACAAAAAAAAAGAGAAACAGAAGAAGACAGATGACGGATCACTGTTCCGGGGCACATAACACCGTAAGGCGGTCCTTTATCAAGGCGACCGACCGCTCAAACCTCTGTTTGGCTCGACGCTCAGCTTCCTGGTTCAACACCGCCGGGTCCTCCAGATGAACGTGGGCCTGCCAGTTGTCCTCGAACTTCTTAAAAGATCGCTCCAAGTTGGCAGAAGTTCGAGAAATCCGCTCGGCCTCCCGAGCAATCGACTCCTGTTCTGCATGAGCAGCCTCCCGTTCTGACTCTAAGAAGGCCAACTCCTTCTGGAGTGCGAGAATCCGCTCCTTCGTGTCAGCTATTCCACGAGAGGCAGATTCTTCCCGGGCCCTACAAGCCTGACTCCGACGACCCAGTCGGTCATAGGAGACGGAAAACTTGTCAAGATCCCCCTGTACAGCCGGCCCGGCAGTTTCTCGAGCGAGCTTGATCCTGTCCCGAGCAGCAACCAGGAAGCCCCGCTCTCGTTCGATCGCAGCAGGCAAACCGGCCTGCCGTACTGCCAGCAGTTGGGTCACAAGCTGGTCAGCCTCTGTCAGCTTAGGCTCCAGGAACGCTGCTAACCCCAGCCCGCCAGGAAGACCCTTCACAGTGTCAATTTGGCCCCGAGCTTCCCGTAGAGACAGAGAAAAAGGGACCCCCCCGTTCCACGACAGCGTTTATACCCCTCCCTAAGTGGCGATAAAAGCTGTCAACCACATCCTGCGTCACCTCGTCCAGAGCCTCCGAGGAAACCGGTGTCAGCGGGAGTGTGGCTGGTAGCACGAAAGAAGACGCGACGGAATCTGCCGCTCCTGCCACAAGAGAAACCAATTCCGCACGGAAAGACGCTTGAACAGCGGCCAACTCCTCTTCAGTAGCCCGCAGGATTTGGATGCTCGACAAGGTCGAGAAGTCGACTTCCGGAGCCGTGTCAACAGCGGAAGACGAGGCGGAAACCATTGCCAACTCCCTCCCCGTCTGCCCGGAGACAGCAGGAGGCTCTTCAACATGAGAGAGAGGAGAAGAAACATTCCTTTCGTCCGGATAATGGCCGACCGAACTCTCCCCGAGAACATCCGCGGCGGAAGGTAAAAGGTCAGGACCTGCAGGGCCAAGGCAACCGTGAATCGACTTGACCCGAAGGATATGTTGATAGAGCGAATAAGCCCCCTCGGTGGTCAATATGTGGCTCAGCTTACCAGTAGAGGAATGTGGAGGCTGAGGTTCGCCTACAGCCATCATAACCTCTTCACCAACAGCCTCCGAGTCAGGAATAAAAGACTCATCTGCCCTTGCATCCTCGGGAGGGGATGCACCGAGGATGGTATCATCTCGTTGAAATTCAGAAATCTCGTCACCCTGGGCTGGGGCCTCAGCAGCTTGGGAGTCCTTAGTCGCCGCTGGGAGAGCCCCCACAGAGAGGACCGCGGCACACATGTCGCTAATCAAAACGGCAGGGGCTGGATCAACTACTAAAGCAGCAGATGGTTCAGGAGAGCCTGGTTCGTCAGACACCTGCGAAGAAAAATGACCAAGTCATATCCCCGAGAGGAAAGAAAGCTACAATAAAGATAGAACTCCGACTTGGACTTACCTCCGGAACATCGTCTAGACCCTCACCCTTCTCCGTAATAAGCAGCCTACGGGGACCGACAGCTGCTCTCTTTACAGAAAAAGTTACTTCTCCGCCGGTAGGCTCATGCCTGCCTCGCTTACGCGAAGGACCAGGCATGGCGGGCGATAGATCTACCCGTACCTTCTCCGACGTAGACGGTAACGGGTCCACTGCTTCGTCAAATATGGTCGATGGTTGTTCCGTCGCCATCTCAGCCGCCATAACGGGAGGCTGACCTGCCATTATCCTATCACCCGAAGAAAAGGAGTCTTCGCTGTCCCGTTCATTATTTTCCTCAATTATGTCAAAGGATTCGGAATCGGGCGAGGGAACCCTATTCGTCCTTTTCTTCTTTGCTCTCGACGTCATAGCCTTCTCCGCCAGGCGAGTGCCCATAATAAAGCTAGTCCTCAAGTCAAAATCGAAGGAAGGAGGATTCGCCGTGACATGATATAGGGCTGCCATATGCAGGATTTCATCCGTCACATTTGCGGCAGGGACCAAGAAGCTAGTCCGAGTATGACAGGTGTCATAGTAGCTCCATGCTCTGATACCGTCAAGAATACTGCCTTCAAATCCCAGGTGAGAACTGGGGCGCCCGAGGAATAGCTGACTATATCCAAATTGATGGGCAAACCTACTAGGCAAGTAGGGCTCCAAATACACAGTGGTGCAATTTCGGTAAACTAGATGCGCCGGGCGAATGTTGCGCAGCCAGAAACGCATCTTTTCAGGCAGGAAATGAGGAGGTCCGACCCCATCAACATGAACACTCCTCACCTCTTGATCAGTGAAACAAGGAACGGATACGAAGAAATTGTACCCATCCACCCTCGCCAGCATCCTCCGACACGCCGACATGGTACTACATTCCCAAGGCTGGTGGTGATACTTAAAAATAAACGCATCATCACCTGTAACGCCATCTACCGTCCCGGGTCTCATCAAGGATTGATAATGCAGCAATAGCCATCCCAGTAAGTAATGGTAAGGCAATTCTACACGTTCAAAATCCATTGCCACGTCACGAGCAATGACCTTGGACGAGAAGGCGCGAAGACCATGTTGAATACTGCACACCATGGCAGGAAGGAGGGCCAGCCTAACCCCAAAGGCCAACTTCACGGCAGGAAGAATGAAGTGGCGACTGATCCTCTCAATAGAGCCTGCCCCTCCTGAGACCACGCAATTGTGCAACCACACCATTAAAAATCCGGCCAAAAGTGCCTTCTCGGACAACCGTCGAGTGCCATAACGAAAGTAGCTAAAGGAGTCAATCTGGCTCCCGAACCTGTCACTTTAAGACTTCGACCTCCGGGCAGTCGACATCAAGACCTCCACTTCTTCAGGAGTTAAACGATCTCGGGAAGTAACTCGGCCAGCCGCGCTAAATTTGAAAAGGTATGCAACCCAAGATTTAGTATGGGGAGAGTCCCCCTCCGAGCTATCATTTTTCTGGATAGTCGTCCGGTGACAGGTGCTATGATGGCATAATAATTCTTGATACACGGTGACGAAACCGGGGAATCGCTGATCCAAATTTTGAAGCTCCTCATTCGTCGGCGTATACACTTCGAAGGGTTCATCCCCCCAGGGGAGCTTGGAGACAGCATACATCTCGTGAAGAGCGAGCCCTAATTCTCCAACAGGGGTAAAAAAGGTCCCCGTTCGATGATTGTACATCTCCAAGAGGGCCATGAACAGTGGCTTATTAACGGGCAACCCGTGGCTGGTACCCCGTATAGCTTCATAAAGGTTGACTCCCCGCAAAAACTCCTCATACTTTCGTAGGATCCATGAGGACAGATTAGCCCACGGAGGAATGGGGTGTACCCAGCTCGGCAGGACCAACCTACCAATAGGATATGACCCTTTGCGAGCTAGCTGACTCAGGAAGGTATCAGCCTGGAAGAATAAAAAATTAGGACCAGGGGTGTTGATGAAGGTACCTGGAACTAACCCCATCACGGACCGACTGGCTGGATCTTTGACTGCGCGCACTGACCCAGTGGCTCTGTTGTAACGGATATTACCAACAAACATCCCCGGTCTGGTTGGAGTGAGGGTGTCCGGCATCTGCCTATCCAGAACGATCATATTGAACCACTCAAAAGGGAAATGGCGCTTCATAATAGGGATGTGAATCGGCATCCCGTCCAGGTCAAAATCCCAACTCTCCGAAACATCCAACACTCGGGAGTTTTCTACAACCAACGCATCCCCAAAGAGGAAGACCGGTTTCAGATACTTCCCGTCAGACTGCCCAGAGCTTATCATATCAACAAGGAACTGAAAGGATTGAACCCTGATGACATTTAGTCGTTCCAAAGGTTCATCAACAAGTAGCTGTTCGGACACTTGACGAACTAAGTCATCCCGATGAACGCCCGAGGCAAACTGACGCGAGCCTACCATAAGTTCCCCAGCAGGATTCACGGGCAGAGTCACTGAAGACAGGCAAAAGAAATAAGGTCAGAAGATAGACAAAAAACAGAAGCATTTGAAAGGTTATTGGAGTCTATGCGGCTCAGGTTGCCACAGCCTCATGCGGCTCCTCAGCAGATAGGTCCATGCGGCTCTGCGCGTCATAGCCCCATGCGACTCTGAATTAACCAAGTCCGTACAACTCAGATTCAGAAGGGTTTATAGATTCATGCGGCTAAGCCCGACTCATACAAACTGCTGCGGCTACAAACCATCAAGTTCATGCAGTTCAAAAGTGAGCAACGCTTATGCGGCCCAAGTCGAAAACACACATGCGGCACTGATCGAATGTGACAAGCTCATGCGGCCATAATGGGCGAAGTGCTTATGCGGTCACATCGATACGTCTCGTATATGTGGCTTGTGCATAAAGTATGCAACAGAGCCATGGCAGCAGCTAGGGTTTTTTGGAGTGACCCCCTTACCAGCGATGGGTGGGTGAACATCAGGATGGACAGCGCCTACAGCAACCGGCGGAGGAGCGACTACATTCGTCGCCGCAGTCGCCGTAGCAGCAACTGCCTTGCCCTTCGCGGCCTTCGATGCAGCAGATCTCTTGGGAGCCATGGTCGATGGATGAAGAAGGAAAACGAAGAGCGAAGTTGGCAACAGGGAATTCAAGCAAAGAAAGGAGGGCGCGTGGCAAAGAGCTTATGCGGCCAGAAGAATCTATGCGACCGAGATGCTAATGCGGCCAGGAAGCTCAGGTAAATAGAACATCCTATGCGGCATGAACAGGGCCATGCTTCTTATTCAAAGTGTTTCAATTTTACAAATTGAAAACTTTGAAGGGGGTCCTGTAGAAGCATGGAAAATATTAGAATAAAGGCATAAATGGCCCATGCGGTTTTGGGTAGCAAGTATATGCGGCTCATACTGGAGTTGCCCTATGCGGCCCAAAAGAAGACCCTCAGACTCATGCGGCTCGGGGATGAATGCGGTTCAGCAGGAATATGCGGCTGAATTGACGACACGTGTGACCCCCCCACAGTTGGCCACTGGAGTAATGGTCTCATTTAATGCTCTGACACGACTCGACGGCTGTCTCTGACATAAAGTATCATAGTGGCTCTGCCATAATGACAGACTCTTCGGGAAAAGAAGAAAATCTCTGACCCGATCTGACAAAAAATCCTAGATTGACGCGTGGCAAAAGTCTCATGCGGCTCGGATAGAGAACAGCTTCATGCGGCTCATTGAGGAGTCACTCTAATATGATTAACAAAAATCTGCCATATGCGGTCCACCCATAGCCCGGTCTATGCGGCTCAACACCACGCTAATTCATACGGCCTACAGAAACTATGCATATGCGGCTCACGGAAAGTTCGTCCCCTGCGGCTCGATGAGGCATTGACTCATGCGGCTCACGAGTAGTATCCCCCTGCGGTTCAAGTGTTGGTCACCCTATGCGGCCCTGACAGGATCTTCAATTTAAAAAAAACGTGGCACTGAAGATGCAACAGAATCCCAACGAGAATATTCGATATCATCATCATAATTGCCGAGATCAGGGCATATCATTCATCATCAAGTCAATAGGACACGTGGCGAGCAATCAAATATTGGCATAATCAATCACGAAGATTTAAAGCAGTCAGCATTAACTGCTCATAAGATTTGGTGCTATCCGTATTAGTGGCCGAGATTCATTATGATCAGGATCAAGGGCCCAGATAGAATGAAGGAGCGCCGACATTCCAAATAGATAATCATCAGCAAACCCTAATGATCCCACCCCACTCTTATAAATAGCCAGCATCATTCCCATGTAAAAAAGGTCGGCAACAAAAAAATAAAAAAAAGAAGAAGAGAGAGATATACACAGAGAGAGCTCCCCCTTTTCTTGATACTCACAGAGAGAGAGAAGCCAGGAGAGCAACCCGAGGAGAGTAAGAAGAGCCTTTCTTCGTCAACGCCGAGCAGATCTTCCCCGAGCCAAGGCTGCATACCGATCGTCCAAGGAGTAAGGCAGAGCGGCCGTCGCTTTCCCGAGCCTCTATCGTCACCCCCCAGAATCAAAAATAAACAATCGTACTTAGTCTGCTGTACCTAGGTTTTCGTCCCTAGGCTTTCTTTGTACGAGCGAGTTTGTATTGTGAGTCTAAGTTCAGTCCTCTGATAATTGTTCTGTTCTTTTACAATCAATGGCAAACAAGGAGCAACTGCTATACTAGCTCCAGGAAATGATGAGCAACATGAGCCAGTGGATGATCCTTTGGAAGCCTCAAGGGAAGCTAACTTCCCTGAGGAAGTTAATGAACCACTGCGGGTTTCTTTGAAAGTAGCCAAATCTCCAACCAAGGAGAGAAAAAGAAGGATTAATGAACCTTCCTCTCCGGTTGTAAAGAAGAAACTTATCTTAGACCCCTCCGAGAAGGTTACCACCAGGTCGCAGTCTCGGCAATTGGCCGAGTCGACCCGAGAAGAAGCGACCACACCGACCTCTCTTCCAAAGCAGGTTGATGTAGTAGATGTGGAGAGTCCCGAAAGACCTCTTCATCGAAAGAAACTGGCCTCTAGAAGTTGAAAGAGGGTGATTACCCCTCCGAGACAAATCTTGTCTTCAGTGGTGGCCAGTGCTGTAGCTGGAATAACCATGTCATCCCCTACACCTGCCTCCGAACCTAGGCAGGAGACTCATTCTCCAGAGCCAAGGGATGAGGTTGAACAAAGAGATGAAGCTGAGCTAGGGGCTGAAGCTGAGCTGAGAGATGAAACTGTACAGAGGAATGATGAAATTTTCTGATCTCCTTCTCTTGCGGTGAGAACTACCCAGATTCATGTTACACCAGGAGGGCTCCGTGAAGAAAAAGATCGTCTAATGATTGAAGCTTTAAATGATTGCGACTTCGGTCTGCAAGACGATGTTGATCAAGCCGCTGCCGCAACTGCCAGCGAGGAAGCTCCAGAGGATAGCATAAGCGATGAAGACACATCAACAGAAGAAGTTGATGATACATTAAATCCCGAAGAAGGCACTGATATCCACATGTCTCCCGAAGCCGTAGACGACACACTAAATCCTGAAGCGGATGTGGAGGTATACGTGTCTCCGGAAAGGAATACAGATGTAGAAGTAGCACCTACTGAAACTACTTCTGCTGCTCCAAAAGGTATTAAATAATTTTATTTACCTTCATTTCTTGGATTCAAATAGCTGACATTTACATTTTTATCCATGCAGAACTTGAATCTTCTTCGGTTCCTCCCGTGTGCACAGACATAATGCCAGTAACGGTTATCGCTAGCGGTAGCCAACATTTCTCGGGTGGTTCTGAGGCCGGAAGTAGCCAGGCAGTAATGTCTGAGGCCACTTCCGCTAGATTGGAATCTATACCAACAGACGAAAGGCTTGTTGCTAGGGCAAGTCATGGTAAGATTGCCTTTGATCTTTTGATCCTTTTCAATTAGTTGCTAATGACAACAACAATCAATGATAAGGTTCGTTTGATTTTTGCAGAAGAGCATCTGAAAGGAGCAACTAGCTCTACGATGGCTCCTATGGCTAAAGAGCCGTCTACTCAAAGAGAAGAAACCGAACGTCTGTCATCACAGACACCTGCTGCTGCTTCTATATCTGTGGGAGTAGCTGCTACCCCGGGTGCTCTGGCTACCAACCATTTTATTATTAGCTCTTTCAGCAATCTCTTCTTTAAGTCTTTGAAACCCTTAGTAGATAGGGTGATAGAAAAAGAAGAGGCTGGTTTCTCCATCGTCAGAGATCCCACCTCCTATTTGATCAATGCCATCCGTCATCAAGGCGACGAAGCTCAGGCTGTCTTTCTCGAACATGTACTAGGTGAGCTAGAGGCATCGGTCAAAATTTACAAAGAGCTGAATAAGGGAGAGATGGAGTCCCTAGTACAAGCTGAATTTGAAAAGATGTCTCAAGAGGCTGCGGTTGAGAAAGTTAATTTCCAAATTCTCTTGGATGCTTTCACTAACAAGTCTGCTGAGTATAATGCCCAAGTAGAAACAGTGGCATCTGTTGCTGACGAAAAAAAGAGGAAGGTTGTTGAGCTGCAATCCGAATCTATCCGTCTTAAAGAAGAGCTGAGACTTGTCCAGCTTGCTCGGGAGGATGAGGCCGCACAACACCAGACTGCAGTTCAACAGCTGAATGCTCTGACTCTGGAAAGGGATGAGTATGTCGCAACTCATCAAGAAGAAATCTCTCGCAGAATAGTGACTATGCCATCTTTTGACGACAAGTCTGGGATGGAAGAAGCTAGGAAGCGGGTGATGGAATCTCGTGAGGAGCGGCTATAATCTTTGAAGCAGCAGATGACCAACTTAATGACTCCACCAGTAGAATAAGAAAGATTTTTGTATCTTCAATCTTTTTGTGATATGAAATGTTGTAATGTCTTTCAATTTTTTGATCAATAAAAGATATTTTCTTGGTGGCTCTATTATTTGTTGCATATCTTATTAAGATATAAATAATAGCGATGGAAAATATATTCAGAGGTGCAAGACATGATATATTTTTTGATTTTAGAAAATAATCATATTCAATTATATCTGCTCAGAGTATGGACATGGCAAATATAATTTATTGAACATCATTATTTCAATAGACAACTTAATGACAAGTTGCTGATATGAACGAAATAGATGATTCGTCAAAATGTGTGAACGAAATAAATGAACGAAATGAATCGTCGGGATGAACGGATGGACCATCAAATGAATGTGATAAACAGATGAACCGTCAAATAATGTAGAATGAACGGGTAAACCGTCGGATGAATGTAGAATGAACGGGTGAACCGTCGGATGAATGTAGAATGAACGGGTGAACCGTCAGTTGAATGTGATGAACGGGTGAACCGTCAGTTGAATGTAATGAACGGACAAACTGTCAGATGGATGTAATGAACGGATGAACCGTCACATGGATGTGTGAACGGGTGAACCGTCGGGTGAATGAATATAATGAACGGACGAACAGTCAGATGAATGTGATAAACGGGTGAATCGTCAAATGCATGTGTAGCTTCGTTGTAGTACGGATTTCTGTCTATAAATAGAACAAGAAATCAAATGGGATGGTCACTTCCACTTTTCAGCATAAAGATGTCGTCTGGAGATGCATCCAAGAAGGCTGAGATTGCCTTGAAGCTGGAAGCGGGTACTGAGGAACATCCAGTCGAACCGACTCAACCAAAGCAGATAGCAGCGGGCGAAGGTTCGTCTGCCCCCAAACCGCCAAAGGACATCTTGGACTTCCTTCTTGATCCAGGAAAGACTGAAGAAGAAGAAGCCATGAGGATGGCTGCTTGCAAGTTCCTGGTGGGTTCCAGCAAGAATGTTCTTGACTCTTTTGCTGATCATGTTTTTGATAAGGACGGTAGTGGTCCGCATCCCAATTTTGAGAAGGATGATAGTGACCTTCCTTGATATTATGTACTATCATTCCTGATGAAATAAAATTGAATTTTATTTATGAACTTGTCTGATGATTACAAGCAATGTCTGTTACATTTATACATAATATTTTTTGAGGAACTTGCTATTGATAGGCATCATTGTAACTCGACCGTCTAGTTCTGTAAGTTGATAGGCTCCATTTGTAAAGACTTTGCTCACGATATACAGCCCTTCCCACTTCGCATCGAACTTGCCTTTGCTCAAGTGAGTCAAAGTCATAGGACGTCTGACTGTCAAAACAAGCTCTCCTTTCTGAAAGGCTTTGACCTTAACTCTGCGGTTGAAAGTCTTTGAGATGCGGGCTTGGTATAACTCAATATGCTGTTGAGCCAATAGCCGCTTCTCATCGAGTGCTTCTAATTCTTGAAGTCGAAGAAGGTCATTATTCTCTGTAGTAAGCTCGTTGGCGATAGTAATCCTCAAAGACAAAATTTGGAGTTCCAGGGGTAGAACTGCTTCACAGCCGTACACCAAAGAGAAGGGTGTACAGCCTGTAGGGTTACGGACCGTAGTACGGTAGGCCCAAAGACATTCCCCAAGCTTTTTACTCCAGTTTCGTTTGTTAGTAGACACAAACTTCTTGAGGAGCTTGATGATAATCTTGTTGAAAGCTTCAGCTAAGCCATTAGCAGTATGATTGTAGGCTGTCGAAACGACATTATCAATCCGGTGATCGTCACAGAACCTTGTGAACTTTTGGCTGATGAACTGAGGTCCGTTGTCATGGATGATTCGTCGAGGTACACCAAATCTATAGATGACATGGTGTTTGACGAAGTTGATGACGCTGCTGGTCTTAACTTCAGCCAATGGTATGGCTTCGGCCCATTTAGAGAAGTAGTCGATTATTGCAATTATGAACCGATGTCCTCTAGAAGAAGGAGGATTGATGGGACCGATGATGTCCATGCCCCAAGCTTTAAAAGGCCAGGAAGCAGCAGTCAGATAAAGGAATTCTTACGGTTGATAAATGAAATCTGTATAGATTTGACAAGCTCGACATTTCCTTGTATATTCGATGGCATCAGATACCATAGAGGGCCAGTAATAACCCATGCGTCGGATACGATCCTGTAGCTTAGGACCAGGTTGATGTGCTCCACAGACACCGTCGTGAGCTTCACGCAATACTTGCTTTGCTTCATCACCAGCAAGACAGCGCAAGAGTAAGCCATCATAAGTTCGCCGGTAGAGAGTTTTGGTGGTCTGATTATAGTAGAATCGCAGAGACC
Source organism: Iris pallida (assembly GCA_029216955.1). Lineage (NCBI taxonomy): Eukaryota > Viridiplantae > Streptophyta > Magnoliopsida > Asparagales > Iridaceae > Iris > Iris pallida. The sequence continues at coordinate 2,844,541 of JANAVB010038819.1, read as the reverse complement.
GTCGACGAATACTCGTAGCCTCCTTGGGATCTTCAGGGAGTATGTCATGGACCATGAAGTTGATGAAAGGAGTTCTCCAATCTTTACCGATAACATTGACTTCAGTAAGATTACTGAACTCAATATTACGATTGTTTTCGACGCAGAACAATTCCCGATTAGAGATAACCACCACCTGTTGTCTTTTGATAGGGATGGCTAAGACTGCTGCAAGATTGGCCAAAGCATCTGCTTCAGTATTGCAAGCTCGTCGTACATATTCAATAAAAAAGGCTTTGAATGATGTAGCCATGTTGATTGCCGCTTCAAAGTAAGGTACTAGATCTTGATGGCGAACTTCATAAGTCCCTCTAACCTGGTTAACAACCAGCTTGGAGTCACCATAGACTTCAAGATACTCAACGTCTAGTTGTTTGGCTAGCTGAAGGCCAATGAGTAGAGCATTGTACTCTGTCACATTGTTGGAACAAGGTTCATCTAAGGAGCAGGCTCTTTGAATAGCTGACCCGTCTAGAGAAACAAGGACAACTTCAACTCCTGCGACAATGGCACCATTGGGTCCAATCCTGGATGCACCGTCAAAGAATGGACGCCAAGTAGGAAATTCTTTGGAGATTGTATTAGATTCCAAAGTCTCGTTGGAATTTTATCATAGAATTTGGACGTTTCTGGAATAGGATGAGCTGCTAAGAAATTCGCCAGTGCTTGACCTATGACAGACTTTTGAGGAACATATACCATGTCATATTAGGCTAGCAGAATGGCCCATGTAGCCAGCCGAGAATTAAATGTGCTAGGCTTCTTCATCAGTACCCGAAGAGGATTAACTCGGGATATGACATGAATAGTTTGGCCAATGATGTAATGCCGAGTCTTCTAAACAGCGAACATAAGAGCTAAGCATTCTTTTTTGACCAGATTATAACGGTGTTCAGCACCAATCATAGTACGACTAAGGTAGTAAATAGCTTGTTCGTGGCCTTCTTTGTTCTTTTGGGCAAGTAAAGCACCCAATGAATGATCTATAGCACGGACATATATTAAGAATGGTATGCCAGAGATTGGTGGCACCAAGACTGATGGATTCATGAGATATTGCTTTATGTCGTCAAATACTCGTTGACATTCTTTGGTCCAAACGAAAGATACATCCTTCTTCATTAGTTGAGTAAATGGTCTGCAGCGTCCAGACAGATTCGAAATGAACCTCCTGATGTACGCAAGTCGACCTTGAAATCCTCGTAGCTCTTTTAGGTTGCGTGAAGGATGCATCTCTTGAATGGCTTTGATCTTCTCGGGATCCACGTGTATACCCTTAGAGGTAATAACGAAGCCGAGAAATTTGCCACTAGAGACACCCAAGAATGACTTGGTGGGATTCATTTTGAGTTGATGCTGGCGCATGAGGTTGAAGATAGTTCTCAAGTCTTGGATGTGATCTTCCTTTAGACGACTTTTGACAATAATATCGTCGACGTAGCATTCGACAGTCTTGCGATGATCTCGAAATATGGTACTCATGGCTCGTTGGTACGTTGCACCAGCATTCTTGAGACCAAATGGCATTACAGTATAACAGTAGACTCCACGAGGAGTGCAGAAAGAAGTGTGTTTATCTTCTTCAGGATTCATCCGAATCTGATTGTATCCGAAAAATCCGTCCATGAAAGATATTCTTTCGAACCCACAGGTATTGTCGATCATAACGTCTGTGATAGGGAGAAAAAATTCATCTTTTGGACATACTTCATTAAGATCCCGAAAGTCGATGCAGACTCAAACTTTGTCGGTTTTCTTTAGAACTGGGACAACATTGGCTACCCAATCAGGATGCTGCTCTTCTCGAATAAAACCACAAGCGATGAGCTTCTTGACTTCATCATCAATTGCATCCATCATTTCTGGTTTGAAGTACCGTTGTTGCTGTTTGACCGGTTTTGCATTCGGTAAGATGTTCAATTTGTGAGTAGCAACTTTAGGATCTAGACCTGGCATGTCCTCATAGCTTCAGGCAAAGACAACAATGTATTCCTGAATAAGAAGAATTAATTCTTGCTTATCTGCCTCTGGAAGGCTCTTGCTGATGAATATTGGATGAGGTGACCCGCTTTCTCCTACATCAACTTGAACTAATTGATCTTCAGTAGGAGGTTCTCGTTGTTTGAATCGGAGTTCACATTGGATATCCATTAGTTGAGCCCAAGGATCTGTTTCAGGACTTTCTTCAATATCCTCGTCATAGCCTTCTGGAAGTTCGACGGAGACCATGTTAGAAGATACAGTCAATCGATAAACTTGACCGATGCTAGTGTCAGAATCCCATGATCTGGAATCAGAAGAGTTAGAGCGCTCCTCACTATCGAATTCAGAGGCTACTGGGGATAATACTGGAGGTGAAGAATATCCGAGACCTCTTTTGGTCCTACTGTAGTACATCTCTGACTTTCCTTTCGGAATAGCCGTATGGATAGGAGTTCTTCTACCCTTACCGTAGTTGAGGCCACTCTTGAAGTCATAACCCATCTTTCGGATGATGTCTTTTGATTGTTGACTGTAACGACGAAGTTAAAGATGCCCCGTATCATTACTTTTGCTATCATCCGTATAGCTGAATTGTTGTTCCGGTCCTTTATTAAAAAGTATTAGACTCTCGCCTTTCTTACGAGCGGGAACAATACGATATGAATCCTTTGGGTGTTCAAATAAGACTTTTGTTTGAAGAGATTGTACAACTCCTATTGTAAATGATTGAAAGCTATCTAACATATCCAAATAGCACTTCGTATGATAAATGACATCAGTATACTAGAAAGTAGATGCTTTTTCATTAATTTGTATATTTATATTTACAGCAGGACCTTTAGACTTAGCAGGCTTGGTCAGATTGATTACAAGAGGGGGAGAAGAAGAACGTAGAGGAGGATTAGCCTTGTTACGACGGAGGTCAATAACAAGCGGCTCAGAGGAGGTGAGCTCCCTTTTATCCTTATTATGAGATAAATCAATAACAAGTAGCTCAGAAGAGATGAGCTGCCTTTTTTCCTTGTTACGATGTAAGTCTATAACAAGTGGCTCAGAAGAGGTGAGCTCCCTTTGATCCTGATCATCATCAGTTGGTTGCTTCTGGACTGGCAAGTGAATAGCCAGTGGCTTGGAGGACTGAGGATGAGAAACACGCCCTTTGACAGGTATGATAAGGGTGTTATTAGGCACTGTTTCTTGCTCTTCTTCAGTATCCAGAGACAGGACAACCATCATGAATTCATCCTTGTACATACGGGCATCGTTGCAGTATGCTTCAACGCCTTTGAAAGGATAGAGATCAACAACCTCCTTTTGTACCTCTCCATTGTCATCGACATATTTGAAACATTGATGGAGAGTCGACGGAACAATGTTATGCTCATGCAGAAATGGTCTCCCCAACAGAGCATTATAAGAACAACCATGGTTGTCAATGATGTAGAAGGTCACCTTTGTGCGAAGATTGCCTATTTGGAGTTTTAGGCAAATCTTACCCAGAGGTTCACTCCTTTCCTGATTGAACCCGAGGATGGTGGTGATTGTACTGGAAAGACTATGCACTAGGATCTTCAATGCATCCAACATTGTCTTCGGCATGATACTGAGAGCAGGCCCTGGATCTATCAGAATACGATCGACTTTCATCGAGTCGACATATCCTGTATAGTAAAGAGGACGGTCGTGCCTATTGTCTTCCATCAGCATGTCATCCTGTGTGAAAGTTATGTTTGGAATTAACTCCAACACACTATGACAATGGAGGCAAGAGACTGGCTCTGCTTTTGGCTTCTTCAGAAGGGCTAGACAAGTTTCTGCCTGCATGAGAGCCTCACTCAGAGTTTATCGAGTCTCTTTGGAGAGGCGCAAGAGCTCGAAGATTGACAGCCGGGCCGGTGTATTGGCTAACTGAGCTAAGATATCAAAGTTGTAAGGCTTTTCAAGTTCGGAAGGAGATGACTTCTTCAAAGGTTTGTTGAAGCGGACTTGTTGTTTGCCTTTGTCAGCTACCGTCGGCTTGGGAGGAGTAGACTCTACAACCGGTAAGGATGCAGTAGGAATATCCTCAATGGAAGCAGGCTGCACTGGAGCAAGCTCAGAAAAAGAAGCATGATTCCTTGAGCTTCGGGGTAATCTTTTAGATAGGCTTTTCCTGATCTACTGCCCAGCAGGATTTCCTCGTCAACTATGGGATCAAAAGACACCATATTGCAAGTCTTTGTTTTGCCCTTGAAGCGATCTTTCTTCTTGGAGGAAGAGGAAAGTTCGAACTCTGAGGCCAAATCCGGATGGATCCACAAAATCTTGCTATTGTCAAGAGACAAAGGGACGAGACCTTCACTTCGTGGAGGAAGGAGATTTTCGATCTCAAGAGTGGCTTTGGGGATAGGAATGACACCATGCTGTACCATCTGGGGCGGGAAATCACCGAACTGAATTGAGACCATGTTTGCGGTAACAGTCTTCTCGTCTTGCTGTAGAGTGACAACACCAGCGTTGACCAGCTCTTGAATTTTGTCTCTGAGCACATAACATGCTCGAGTGGGATGACCAATGAACCTGTGATAAACACAGTACTTAGGGTGATCAGTCTTACCGACCTCGTCAGGCTTCTTGGGATCTGGGATCTGGAGCTTGTTGCTTTTGATCAAACAATCAAAGATGCTCACTGTGTCATTCTCGTCAAAAGAGTACTCTACTTTTGGACGAGGTTCCCTTGGTGGAGGTGCTGAAGGAGTAGAAGTAGACGTAGGGGGAGCTACGTTGACCGCCAGAGATTCTTTGTTCTTATTCGTCAAGTTGATATTCAAAGTTTCTTTTCCCTTGCGATTGTTCTGGCGATTACCACCACCCGATGTTTGGTGTTCATCCTGGTCGGGGTTAGATATTTGTACCCCTAGCTGCTTGAATTTGTGGGCACTAACTTCAGCTGCTTTAGCGTTGACAATGAAGGATGGCCAGTCTTAGAACTGAGTAGATCCCGTCCATATGCTGATGATAGGCAAAAGATTTTCCTTGCAGGTGTCTATGGTGACAGCGGCCAGAGTTCCAGGAGGCATTTTTAAAGCTTCCCGACGGAACCTTTCAATGAAACTCTCAGCAGTTTTATTGTGTCTTTGCTTGATTTTATTGAGGGCTGACATGGTCATGTCGTTGATCCCCTCATAAAATTGTTCCAAGAAGATTTGTTTTAGACCAGAGAAGGAGGTGATACAACCATCGGGCAAGCTTCTGTACCAATCGTATGCTACGCCGGCTAAACAACCGACAAATACTCTGGTAAGAAGAGCGTCATTTGGCTGAAGTTGGACAGTCATAACCTCAAAGTGGTTAATGAACTGACTGGAAGAAGTGCTGCCATCAAACAGCGAGATTATTAGAATTTTGTACTTTAGAAGAAACGGGACTTTCTTCCATTCAACTGGGTAGGGTTGCTTGATCCCCAACCTCTGCAAGTTGTCCTTCTCTTTGAAGGCATCGAACTGAGTGCGCAGTAGTTTGACAGCTTCATTGGCATCTTCTACTGATGTAAAAGGAGCAGGCTGAGTTACAGTGTTAGGAGAAGGAACAGCATGGTAAGCACTACCCCCAGCACCTGACTGACTGGGTGTAGGTTGGATCTGTACAGGAGGTACTTGAAGAGATGCTACCCCCAGCCCTGTATTGACAGGTACCGACGATGCTATGATTTCAGGATTTATAGCAGGTACTGTCGGTGGAACTGTATGCTGGGCCACAATGATAGAATGTATACTTGCAACCATCTCAGCCATGGTCTTCAACTTGTCTTCTAATGCAGCTATTCGTTGTTCTTGACTAGCCGAACTGAAAGCATCTGGGTCTTCAGTGACAACATAAGCTGTCACTTCTCTAGGTACAGTGGAGGACACCGTCTGTTCAGAACTTTTACTGTAAGCATCATAGTCGAAGAAAGAATCATCTCCTGAGTGAGAAAGAGGAAGATGACCGGAAGGATCTTGAAGATTCCTTTGACCGATTGTGTCTCGGCTTCGGGATCGGGTATGTTGGAATACTCCTTCAGATGATTCTTGGAGTAAATCCAAATACCGCTGGCTTGGCTTGCGAGGCTTGCCGTGTTTGGAGCACTTTCTACCCCCAGTGTCTCTGGAAGTCATGTTGACAGAAGCGTACAAAACTTCGTTTTCATCTTCTGACATAGGTTCAGAATTTGTAAAGTTCAGACGATCGAAGACAAATCGTCTTGTTGTCTGACAACAACACTTGATGACCACTTTGTGATTACAATGGTGTCCAAGTGGTTGCACTGGAGATGTTGCGATGTTGTCCCGTTTTTGTTTCAGGTGTTCTCGGAGATCGGAAACAACAACGGGACGAGAAGAAGTTCGAGGGATGTGTTCTTTGACAATATTCGAAACATGGTTCCGGTTCTTCAAATATTTTGTCCCCTGAGTGTACAGGGAAGTACTCATTTTATTGGCATAGGTGTCCGGATTTTTGATCCTGGAAGTTTGCTTCTGATGCTGGTTGGTCTTTGGCATTGGCTGTTTGCGTTTTACCGAAGTTGGTCGATTGAGATAAGTTCTTAGATCAGCAAACTCACCCCCAGGGGTTTCTGTCTGAGACACCAGCAATTTTCCCTGTCTTAAACGGGATATCTTGAGAGTTGGGAGATCTTGGAACTCTGCTACCGGAGTAGGCAGAATACCTCTCTGATCAGTACACTTCCCTTTGGCAATGAGGGAAGAAGAACCCTTATTGGAAAGAGTTCTTGTACTGACTAGTGCCGGAGCACGTTCAGATTGATCTTCTTCTGTAAAAACCGAGGAAGACTGAGAAAAGACCAAAGGACTTTTTCCTTTGTTTTATGAAGAAGGGTTAGCTAAAGAACGTTTCCCTCTGTTGTCTTCCAAGTCGTAGGACGAGGAAGTTTGAGAAAAGACCAACGGACCTTTTTCTTTGTTCTGGGGAAGAGGAGGAATAGCCAAAAGACTACCCCCAGTGGATTGTACAGGAGCAATAGGGTGCTTGAGAGGAGGAGCAGAGCTTTTCCCCTTGCTGTGGAAAGAGGAGAGATTAGCCAAAGGGCTGTCTCTCTTAGACTGTGCTGGCACAATTTGCGCATGGACTGAAGTGGCTGTTGGCGCACTGGCAGGTTGCGCATGAGTAACTCTGGCAGAAAGTCTTCTGGCCTCAGTCACAGTGGCTTCTGCAGCAGGAGTCTTGTTGCCATAGTGCTTGAGTTGCACTCTGGTTGCTGGAGTGGTAGATTGCGCGGGAAGAGTTGCAGCCAACTGCACCAGAGGAATAGGAGTCTTGCACTTTGATAGAGCAGCATAGGAAGTATGTTGTGCACTGGAAAGGAGAGCAGTGTACTGCGCATGGGCAGTAGCAGGAAACTGCACAACAGAGACATCAGTCTTGAGAACAGAGGCAGTAGACTGCGCAGCAGGCTGAGCAGAAGCAGTGGACTGCGTAACAGTCTTGGGGACCCACACTGGATGAACTTTAATTGTGGCAGAAGTTGTTGCAGAGTGAGGGGTTGTCCTGGAGTTGATCATCGTCTCGTAGGCCGTCTGATTGACCTTTACAACCAGCGTCTTCTGCATCTTTCCGATAGACGCAATGTCACATTGAGTTGTCACTTCCTCGTCAGAAGAGAAAGTCGTCCCCAGCAGAGTCGCTATTTTGTTTGCAAAAACAAAAGTTGATCTTTATTTCAACAAACTTTGTAAGAAGATTACAAGAATTCTGGGAAAGTACAACTATAGGAATCCGATCTGAATGACGATCGCTTTATCCCTTGGACGATGTAAACTTTGAAGACGATAGTCTCTGAAGATTGCAGCAGCACTTTGGCAAGAACTCCTGATCTCTGATGATGATTTCTGATATATGTGTGTGATCCCCCCTAGGAAGGACTTGAAACTCTATTTATAGAGTTCTGGAAATAACTACTTTTTAGTTATTCTGGACTGCACAAGATGGATTGCGCATGCATTAGACCGCACATGCATCAGACTGCGCTGGCAGTTATTTGATCGTGGGCCAACTGTAGTGTACAAATGGCATTATTTGATTGAAATGCGCATGATCGTATATAGACGGTTATCATGTAATGAGTCATTGGTGGCATGAAGGCCACATGTACTTTGTCAGTTGTCTTGATGAAGTGCGCCACCTGAATTGCGCTGGCTTCAGATTACGCTGGGATGGACCACGCTGCACAGAGTCTGGCCAATTGTGCTGTATGTACAGTTGTCCTTGAGCACTGTGCTGCATGATAAACGAACAGTTTCCTCGTCCTCTGTGTTGTCAGCTGTCAGAAGATCTGATTCTCTGTCAGGCAATGATGACAAGGCCACGTCAGCCTGCGCACTTAAATGAGTGTGCAGTTCAGCCAACGCAATCGAGTCGGTGCGCAATCTGTCTCCTGCGCAGTTCACTTTAAGGATGCCCAATTTGATTTTCATGACTTCTTTGATGGGTGCAACTTGAATTTTAGGACCTACAACGGTTCCGACAAGGAAAAAAAAGAAGAGAAACCTATCATCTTTGAAAAAATCGAAGCCACTCAAAGTCTCATCTTGGGTGAACCACAGCCTGATAACGGCATCCACCACTATAGCTCGCAAGCCAAGAACCTCATTAGCACAATTGGTTATGACTTGGAGAGTAACGAGGGTTAATATCTCTATATTTGAAATTTTTGTTGTGGGTCATCTCATTTCCATGTCACCTACAAAATTTTAATTTAATTAGTTGTCAAATATATGTCTATTTTCCATTTTTAACTATAATATAACGTACGTAGGTACTGACATAATTATCTTATGAGGCTTTGAAAAATAAAGTCATATGAAAGCCTCATAGCTCAAGTAGCAAGGAGGTGGAGGCATAAGTTTCGGTATAAGAAAAAAAACATAATTCTTGAAGAATTTGTAAATTCCTACATGAAGTTGGTGGGTCATGGACTGCCAAGCTCCTAGATGTACAGTGATCATGTGAGGTCTAGAGGTAAAGGCTGGACAGATAAGACGTGGACAAAAGAGTAGGATGCCACGGAGAGTATATATGTATAAACATAAAAAGAAATAAAAGAAAAAATGAAAATATATATAAAAAAAATCTTAGATTTGGCTAAGAATTTTATTTTTATTTTTTCTTGTTTTAACAAATATTTTTGTTACTGTATCTGGGTGATAAACTAATTTAGCTTTGTAGATAATATTAGACCTGGCTAAGAATTTTAGTTTTTCCCCTTATTTTGTTGTTCTAATTTCAGGATCTAGCGTTTCTTCTTGATAGTTCATAGTAATTTATATTTTTTTTCCTACATATAGAACCTGATATGTAATTTTTTTGGTCAAAATTTTGTGTAATAAATCATAGATCTGGCCGTATGTCGTCATATGATGTTATCGAATAGCGTACGTTTTTACTGGATTTGAGATCAATAGTATTAACTTAATATACATGCACTTTTCGCTGTTATAATGTAGATCAACAGTGTAGATGGTGTTGTTCCCGAAACAGATCTAGATAGAGAAACAATCAGAAACTAGAGATTTTTAGCTAAAACTAGCTCTCTAATTTCCTAAAAGAAGATCGAAAACTAGAGATTTTCAGCTAAGACTAGTCTCTAATTTCCATTAAAGAAGATTGGAAATAAGAGATTTTCAGCTAAAACCCGCTATCTAATTTCCTTAAAGTATTTCGAAGATTTCTGCAAATGAGTTTGCTCTCCAAAAATACCTGAAGCCGTACAGAACAAGTAGAAGAAGAAAAAAGGAAGAGAGGAAGGCAAATCTGTTGGGGTGATGAAGATCACCATTGCTCAAAGAAAGATTCGCCTTTATATGATCCGCTTCCAGGAACCAGCAAGTTCTCAAAGAACTTATGGAACGCTCGTTAGTCAACTTTTTGTGACTTGAATGGGCTCCTTGGACTTCACGGACTCCCTTTTGTCTTTTCTTTAGTGCATCATAGAATGGAGGCCAGGGGGTTCTATTTATAAAGTGGAGTGAGACTTCACCATTTCTCCTATCCGATGTGGGATTAAAATACCAATACTCAAAAATAGAGTTTGATATTTTAGTTCATCCCACAATTAGCATAGTCGAGTGCCAGTCCATGCCTACCCCCCGAACACACGCCCATGCATGTATGAGGCATCCTGGAGTCCGAGTCTGAACGACAAAAATCAACTTGTCTCCTTATTAAAATTAATCCTTTTTCCATATTGGAAAATAAAATACCCCCACATGGCACACACTTGTGCCCTACCACACTTCATGTGCACATCTCAACACAAGTAATGCATTATATTGAGATACTCACCAATTGGTGTAGCCGATATAGGATTATCTTTCCTAGTCTAAAGGCAAAAACACCAACAATCCCCCTATATCTCAAAATATGTGTTGAGCATTCCTACAGTGACTGTACATCGTGCATTAGGAAAGATGTCACTACGACTTGAATCTTCCCGCATGGGTTAAATAATAGCATAATACAAGAATGGACTATGCCTTGAATTCTGCACCATAACTGTAATTCTTTCCACTCACATAATAACATCAACTGTGCTCCTGGCTGCACATTAAAGGCCTTGTGCCAGCCTAATTTCAATGTATGTATATTGGGTGTCTACAAAGTTTCCCTCAAAAGATGGCTACATCTCTATCCATACACTCTAGGTGAGTTCTTTTAAAGAGTCTTGGCCTGAAACCTTTTGCTTCCTTGCAGTGCTACACCGCTATAACATGGCATGAACCTAAGGCAATGTCTCATGTGGTGTCATACCACTGTAGCATGAGGCCCAACCTCTTTGTAGTACCAAACTATCCAGCACGAAGTCTTTCACTTTCTTGCGGGATTACACCGCCATGATAAGGCTTGCAAAGCCGAGACAGTGTCTCGTGTGGTGTCATACCACTGTACCGTGAGGCCCAGCCTCTTTGTAGTGCTGCCTACCACTCTTTATTCTACAGCATTAGGTTCACTTGCCTGTGTGTGGTGCTACACCGATGTGACTTGGCCCGAAGCCGAGGCTTTACCCTCACTAGGTACCTCATGTGGTGTCACCCCACTGTAGCATGGAGTACTACGCTCCTTTTTAGTGTTGTGCTACCCGTGCTTCATGTAAAGCATGTCGGACATCCCAAATGCCCGAGAACTCATTAATTCTTCCAAGCCATCCTCTCACATGACTTTATTCTATACAAAGAACAAGTAGTAGACAACTGTGATTCAGAGTTGATAACCCCGTAAAGTCCCAAAGAATTGCCTACTTACAGTAGTTCTGGGTCTAAAATCTTACAATATCCAAAGGGATTGCCTACTAACAGTGGTTCTAAGTACGTGACCCCGTAATATCCAAGGGACTACCTACTAACAGTGGTTCTAGGTCCATGACCCAGCAATATACCAAAGGATTGTCCACTACACCTGATATTCTTCCAGTCATTGGTCTTCCCTTGAACCAAAAGCTAGATGCCTAGTATATTTCTCTTTAAAATAATAGCATAAAACATTAAGGTAGGATTGCAGAGACACAATATCAGAACGTCTTCACGCCCATTTTTCTTGCTGAGTCCTCGACCAGTTGGCGCTTGAGACCTTTGGTAAACGGATCCGCTAGATTCTCCTGGCTCCGAACATACACCACGACAAGGACTTCTCTTTTAATAAGATCATTCATCGACCTGTGCCTTAATCGCACAGTCATCTTCTTGCCATTGAAGAGGTCATTTGCCACCGCTGCAGTCAACTGGTTATCGTAATAAATCGATACTGCCAGAATATGCATACCATCCACAGGAAGATTACGTCCGATTGTCATAATATATCGGCATCACCCGAGTTTGCGTTCCAATCACAGAAAGATCCTTCATGAGCTCCCGAATTTATTCTGCTTTATACCCGAAGCAATTCTGCTACATCTGTTGCAACTAATAGAACTCAGATTCAATAGTGATAGAAATGTCTGCTTCTTCGACTTCTTCGATATAGCACCATTACCCATGGATCTGCTTTTTCGACTTCCTCGATATAGAAGCATGCTTATGCGACTTCCTCGATATAGCAGCATTATCCATGTAGAAGATATAACCACTTCTTTTTCTCCTTCTGAGCACTAATTGACATCGCTGAAGCCTTATACCCCTTACAGGATAACAAAAGTAGTACATCTTTCTGAGTCCCTGAGAGATATTCAATTACTCTCTTCACAGCTTTCCAAAGATCAACATCTTGCAGGAAAATAGATGTAGTACATCTTTCAGATGTAGTGCTCCTTCTGTACCAATAATATTCTCTAAAATATTTGCAAGAATAATATTCTAGTCCTTAGCAATCTCGTATTCAAAGAATTCTGCTCGCTAGACTCAATGATATGATTGATACAATATCAAGTGATCTCCGAGCATAGCTTACAATAGCTAATTCCAGAAATATTGTCTTTTTAGTCTTTGTCCTTGACTTCTGAATCTTAATATTCGGAAGCTTCACGTACACCAGACACTCTCATACTTGAATGATATTTAAGTTAGGTCTAACCTTGAACCAGTATTGATGAGAATAGTCAGATATACAAACGGTACTTTATTCAGTAATAAACTTAGCCGTACACACAATCTATCCCCATAAGAATATTAAAAGATTCGGAATATAGATATCATCATCTTTGACAGCGTCCTGATCTTCCTTTCTGACACTCTGTGGATTATAGATACTATGGAGCAGTCGTTTCATAGTCAATTCTATGTCCATAACAGAACGATATGAATCCAAAAAATAATACTCTCCGCCTTGATCAATCCTGAGTGTATTTACAGAGCAGTCGTTTCATAGCCAATTCGATGTTCATAACAGAACAATACGAATCCAAAAAATGACATTCTCTGCCATGATCACTTCCGGCCTAATATTCGGCTTCAACTCTGAAGTCCCTGAACTTCTCGAATGCTTTATCATTCAACTTAAGAAGACATACGAACGTGCATTTCGAGAAATACTTCGAATCAGCCTCCGTAGAGAATTGATAAAAGTTACAGATATCTGAGTGTACTAAATCCAGAAGATCCGTACTTTAGTTCAATCATCTGAGCAGCTTTTTGACAGTCTTGTCTCTACACAGACCTTAAATCCCTCTACCTCCTTACCCCCACATTCTAGAGATAAGGACAAGATGGGATATCTTGAGTCTGCTTCTATCATAGACCAACTCTCAGTTCATTCAATGAAGTAACTTTATCGTCATCAGCAGAAGTTCGAACGTCTCTTCAGTACTGGACATCTTCTCGAAGTATGTTCCTTGCCAAGAAATTATCATCTGGCTAGTACGAATGTCCATCTTGAAGTCTATATCAGATAACAGACTTTTCGAGATCATATCTTCGAAAATCTCTAGTACGTGCAACACACATTCCATTGAACTTACCGGTGGTCCATAACCACTGTATCGATCTTCCAGATCTTCTGCTATATATATGTTCGCCATCGATACCTTTGTCAGTCCTTGGTGAACAGTTCCTTCGAGAGCACACATGATCAGATGCACTAGTGCTCGACCACTAGTCAGCTATCACGCTAAATAACTCAACCTGTGCAACAATACCAAGTTAAGTAATCAAAACAACCAAGTTTAGCCACAGCTACTATTTTGGTTTGGGCTTGGCCCCTCTTGCTACAGTTGAAGCAAGCCCCCCATTGCCTTTAGGCTTTGGCTTGAACTGAGCTGACTTCACCTCAGCTGGGGAGAGTCCTCAACTCGGCTTCAACATGTATCCAGTGCAAGAGGCATTCCAGATCAACTTCCATCCTTTTGCGGTGCATATTCACCATAAAATTGCTCCACCCATGTGGTAGCTTGGCGATAATACCCCCGACGACAAATGCATTGACCAAGGGCACGCTGTCATCTGCCAGCTTCTGACGTAACTTAAGGAACTCCTTGACTTGAGGCAATATTTTTTTGTCATCCTCAAATCGCATCCTCCAGACCTTTTCGGTCATGCCACTATAAAAAAGTGACCTTTTGGGACAGCTAAAATTCGTGTTAAAATGTGTCTAAATCGTCCAAAATTATTATTTAGGATGGATTTTAGGACGGATTGAAATAGTGCTATTAGGGTGGCATGGCAAAAAAATTTGGGACGAAAAAAGGTCCTAATTGAGTTATAGGGTCAAAAAAGCTAACCGTCGCAAAAGTGACTTATTTGTTATATTTTTATGACGGATTATTAATCCGTCTCGAAATATAAATATTTGTGACAAATAAAAACGTCATAAGCACCAATTAGGGATGAATTACTAAGAGTCACAAAAGAATATACTTTTCTTTTAGGACAGTTAAAAATTGTCTTACAAAAGCGTCACTCCTAAGATGTTTTCTGGCAGCTAAATCATCCAAAAAATTAATAACTATGGTTGCACCATTCAAAAAAACATATAAGTTCCCCACATCATCTCTAGTAATATTAAATTGATCACAATAATACATTTGAGAGAAAAAGTTTTCAAGTGCTACAATATATGTCTAATATCTACAATACATTATCGTACTCATCCTGGATTCCATCCATCTGCACTTGCTACTTTGTTGGATGTCAGCTACTGCAATTTCTTTTCCACTTCTACTTGAATTGAGATCTCCATTTTCCTAGTCTCGAATAAATTAAGATACGGATTAGATGAACATTAAAATAAAAATAAATCTTACAAATTGAAGTAAACTCCCTGATACCTCAAAAAAGTAAAGATAGGAGTTATATATCATAATTTGACTGATATATCTGAAGATGTTTTACAGGAGATATTGGCTGATATATCATATTTTGACTGATATATCAGACGACATTATAATGCAGAGTTTGAAAATCATACCGGAAATTAACAGACATCTGGCCAGATATATTGGCTTGTATATCAAACATGTACTTATAGATGTTTTACCTGCATAGGTTTTTGCACCACTTTGGAGATAAGTGCCCTGGCATCCAATCAAATTTCATTCCATGCTTCATCTGGCTTAAGACTCTTTATCTAACAGAAGCTACAAATTGTACTCTGAAAAAAAAAATATAAATTATTACTTTTTAGTGACTTCATTATAAAAACCTACTCATGCTCCAGATTGCATAGTTAGCAGCTTGTTTCACCTGGAGGAAAAAAACATTAAGTGACAGATTCCTAAGAACTTTATCGGTATTGTCCTACAGTTATGATCTGCATACCTGCAATAACCAAAAGATGCTTCACACCAGCATATTTAAGAAACTTCTTAACAAAAAACTAGCTGGAAATTGCTGAGAAACCCAATTTCGGGGTTGGTTTTTATGAAAAACCTACCCGCATGATGGGTTTTATAAAATGCCAGAATTATATATTTTCACGTTAAGTATTCCAAGATTCCCTTTAGATGTTCTGTATTTACAAAATTAATACCATAACTACCCCTCCGCACAAACTCAGATCTGGATTGCGATTCTCTTCTTCTTATTCTTCTTCTTCTTCACGAGAGATCTGAATTCCATTGCTCTCATCTTCAGCAGAGATCGCAAAGATCGTTCGTAGTTCACCATACTTTTTTTTTCAGTCGAACCGATCATCGCTCATCTTCTTCTTCTTTTTTTCTCCGACAATTAGGTCAATTATGGAGAGAAGATCTTCTTCTTCTTTTCCATAAGAGTTAGCATCGTTTTGAAAGAAGAACGAAAAATCTTGAATCTTTATTCATGTCAAATTTTTTTCGACAAAACAAAAAAAATAAAAAATTAGGTTTCTGTCAACTGTTCTCCGTCGATATCACACGAAGAATAGTTATTCTCCTGCATTTTAACAAGGAGAATGTCATTCTCCGTGTTGAATGGCATTCTCCGTGTTACTAACACGGAGAATGGCATTCTTCGTGTTATTTAGCACGGAGAATGTCATTCTCCGTGTTATTTAGCACGGGAATGGCCATTCTCCATGTAATTTAAAAACGGAGAATGCCATTCTCCGTACTAAATTACACGGAGAATAGTCATTCTCCTACGTTTTAACACTGGAAATGATCATTCTCCGTGTAAATTAATATGGAGAATGGTCATTATCCGTTTTATTTAACAAGGGGAATGCCATTCTCCGTTTTATTTAACAAGGAGAATGGCATTCTCCGTATTTCTAACACGGAGAATTGCTATTCTCCTGCGTTTTAATACTGGAATGACAATTCTCCGTGCTAAATTACACGGAGAATAGTCATTCTCCGTTTTATTTAACACGGAGAATACCATTCTCCGTTTTATTTAACACAGAGAATGGCATTCTCCGTGTTTCTAACACGGAGAATAGTCATTCTATGTGTTAGTAACACGGAGAATGACATTCTCCGTCTTAATTTACACGGAGAATGACCATTCTCCGTGTAAATCATTCTCCGTGTAAATTAAGACGGAGAATGACAATTCTCCTTGTAATTTAGCACGGAAAATGGCCATTCTCCGTGTAAATTAAGACGGAGAATGTCATTTTTCGTGTTACTAACACAGAGAATGACTATTCTCCGTGTAAATTAAAACGGAGAATGACATTCTCCGTGTTACTAACACGGAGAATGGCCACCCTCATGCGAAATTAACATTTTTCATGTTCTAACACGAAAAATGACCATTCTCCTGCATTTTATGGTCAGTTAAAATTTTGAAGGGCCATAACTTTTGACTGGGAGATCGAAACGAGTCCCGGTTTATCCCAAAATGAGCGTATTTTCAAGGAGCCTGAGATTAACCGTTTCTTTATTAGACGGCCTTTTAAAATTTTAGAATCGTAAAAAAATGATGTTTGGACCTCCGTTTTAGCACTTTTGCCGTGTGTCTCAGTCTTTTCGAAATTTTTCGACGAGTTTTTGAAGATATTTGAGAAGAAAACCTACATTCAAAAGTGAGCAGCGTATGGAAGAAGATGAAGTATCGAAACATTTTTTTTAAGAGTAGTTTCGTGGGTGTTTTCAATAAATTAGAAGGAAGGGCGAAAAGGTCATTCGGAACCCTCTTTATATATTTTTTGCTAATTCTGGGCACGCGATGAAATGTTATTGTGCGGTGGGTTTTCATAAAAAATTTCGTTTTTTGGACATTTCATAAATTTCCCCAAAAACTAGAGAGAGATACCCGACCAGATTGCAACTTATCAGGCATCCATTTATGATCTCTCGCCACCAGCTCCAAGACGATCACCAGTATGGTGAGTGAACAGTAGAAATAGGTATCGACTGCCAGAATTATGAACCTTGCAGAACTGTGAGCGAAGAACCTTTGCACCGGCTGTTAGTTCTTCCAAAATGTTTTCATCGTCAGAAATTTGACAGTAGCTAAATCAAATTTGCAAGATATCAAACCTGGAATGACTAATACTGAAATTACATCTCAAAATGATTATACATGCAGTTGGTAAGAAGTAAATTAAGTGACCACAAAAGAATTGTCGCCCAAATGAGATTTCCAATGTAGTTTCATAATTAATTATACATATCTATAGATTGATCACGCATTACCTCATATAGTCAAATTCCCTTCTGATAATAATATTCACATTCGGATCACATACATGCTGGCTGATGTACATGTCTATATAATAGCATGGAAAGATATAGAAATATGTCCATAGATGTTTGAACTTGAAAGGACTTAATGCATAGCAACTGACTTGTAGCTCTAACAAAAGTTCAAGAAGAAATCCATATTGATGGCTAATAGACCCAATAGTAATACTTGGCTTCTACAATCTATCAATCGTCATAACGGAAAGGTTACTAAGCATGTTGTTCAAAGAATTAAAGGTGGTTTGAATGGAGGCCTACTTATGGGGGGTATATTGTCATTGTACGAAACCCTTACATTTATCAATAATTACTTTGGATACCAAAATATTCGATACTCCGATCCGAAACAATCGATATTACAAATATCGCTGATACTAATGCTCATAGGAATGGTCTAACACCGATACTGCAAACCTTTGTTTAATATGACCAATTTTAACAAAAGAAGAAGATAATTTGACAACTTGAACACAAAGTGGCAACCCCATATATCATACAATACCGCATAGATCAAGGGAAGGTCCATAGTAACAAACACAAAAGGTATGGAGTGACATGTCGTTAGAAGAAAAAAACAGTTTTTTGTACAATACACACACATCCTTCTATTTGAGTCTAAAAAAACCATGTCATGATTCCAATGAAACCAAGGCTAACAACAACTCCACCCTGAGAAATTGAGGTAATATTCTGGCATTTATGTTGAATGTCCAAGTAAAGAGAATACGAAGATATCATAGTTGTACAGAAATCATGCACGAATTAAAAGGAAGTTGAGGGGAATTGTGATATATAGGAAAGATGCATGGAATACAACTCAAGGTTTCAATTGGTCTGCTCTTTAGTCTTTCCTGTCATTTTATGCATTTGTTTTGGACCTACTATTTGGTTTCTTGTGCACTTGCATAAGTATTATCATGAAAGGGTCTGTTATGCCCATGGAAACAATATAAGCAATATGGAGTACACATGTAGGTGGGGAAGGATCCACATACTGTTTGATCATATATTTATGGATGTCAACTTGACAACTCACTATGATATTTGAAATCATGAAGATTTTGAGGGCTCCTCTAGGAAAGCCAGCTTGGATGGTTATATAAACTTTAAAAGATACTTTCTATTGTTATTTGGCAATATTTCCTCAAAATAATTATGTTTGCCAAAAGGTTACAGATTGTGGGTGAAAGAAAAGTCAAAAAATAGTATAAGAAACAAAGGTATAGAAAGGTATATGATTAATACCTGACAAAATTATTAGCATATATACTTAATGTGATCTAGGGTGATCTTGGACTGGAAATGAATGAAATGTCTTGAAAGTTTAATCGACTACATCAAACACTGTAAACATTTACATTTTCGCAAATATACAATCTGAGTGGTCAATACCAGAGGGTGCGCACATCATAATATTAACAGCAATGAGGATGTCTGCCATCTACAGATGCTTGAAATTTGAAGTTTTAAACTGTAACTGAAGACTGCCATTTTGCAACAGAGAATAACTCCTACCATCTATAAATGCTTGAAATCTGAAGGTTTAAACTATAAATGAAGACTGTCATTTTGCAACAGAGCATAACTCCTACTATAACATCACATAATGTACAATTTAATAATCAAACAACTGACCTGTCCAAGAAGGAGACCGCGTACATCAGACCGGTGAGAGAACTCGTGGAAAGTAACAAACATAGCACATTACATGAAATAAAAATGTATTTATAGGATCTTTGTTGTGTACATCATGGAAACATGGTTTTGATATCGACATGTAAATTTAGCATAGAATTGAAGAAAGCTTAACATAGAGTACAAATGTATCTGGCTACCTTACTGATGTGGTTAGTAGATAGCTTCCAAGAAGTAAGGACCATTATGAAAGACCAAAATAGTTTAGTCGCACTAGAGAATTAAATCATGAAAAATGATAATTTTAGAAGTGAGTCGAGTAGGTCCCTTATAATTTAATAAAATATCACCAAGTAAGTAATGCTTTCTCACATGGACAAGCAAGACTGAACACCAAAGATAAACCTTTTGCTCCAAGAAAGGGGTTTTAAAAATCCAAGAGCATATCACAGAAAAAATCCTTCTAATTTTCATAAGGGTTCCAAGTCAATGGTAGCACCAAGTTATGGATTGAACTTGCACAATCAGCAATTCATGATTTCTTTTATCTTACTTGTTCTCCTAACCATATTCCTATTCTAACTTGTGTTCCCAATAATTAAAAAACATTCTAAACAAAATGTCAATAGATGTATCAGAAGGGATATGAGCTGTGGTTTGCTACTTGAATTATCTATGCAAGGTTGACATAGTAAAGTATCAAACCAGAAATGTTAGTGTTCGACTTTAATATGAACACTTAGACAAAATAATTATAAGACAATATGACATAGATATGTATATAAAGAACTTATAAATCATGTCGACAATAAGATCACTTACATTCAGAAAATTTCACTTTAGTGTAATGAAAATCAAAGCATCAAAAACTCCAGAAAATATCATATTTATAATATTTTTCCACAAATAACATAATCATGTCTATGCTTGTAAAAAGGAATGAGAAGCATTTGAAATCACCTTCCCAGACATCACATCAACGGACACAATGTGGCATACAGTTTCCTGAGAGAACATCACAGGTGCATTTTTATCTTGAATAGGTGAAAGGTCAAGTTTCTCAGGAATGTATTCATCTTGAACTGGGGACTGATCCTTGATTTCTATTTTCTTTATTTGTCATCCGTGTTGCTTCTCAAATTGCTCTTCCAGTGAATGTGGTACTTTCAAAGCATAATCATTAGGGGCCTTTCAAATGACGTTCTTGTAGGGTGCGTTTGATTGGACTTTTTTCCATGGAAATTTTTTCCATCACAAATTTTCCACCATTGTGTGTGTTTGATAGCCTATATTTTCCATGGAATTATTTTCCAAAAAATTATCATTTTCCACATTTTCTTTCAAAAGTGTGGAAAATGTTTTCTATCCCAGCCCATAAGAAAATGAATTCCATGGAAAATAACCCCCCCTTTTCTCTCTCTCTCTCTCTCTCTCTCTCTCTCTCTCTCGATAAATCGACCGCTGCTGGAGAACGCTCTCCCTCGCGCGTGGCCGAAGAAGAAAAAGAGGTACTCCTCTCTCTCTCTCTCTCTCTCTCTCTCTCTCCTATAGATCGGATCATCTCTCCCCTATAGATCGACCGAAGAAGAAGTAGAGATTTGCGGATCTCTACTCCTCGGCTGCGTCCAACTGGACACGACCGGATCTGGACTCCTTGACCGGATCTGGACTCCTCGACACTGTGTTTAGCTGTTGCGTCCAACTGGACACGACCGGATCTGGACTCCTCGACCGGATCTGGACTCCTCTTTTGTATGATATGATTTTCCTAATGAAATTTGATTTTGTCTCCTCTTTTGTTTTGTTGAATGTGACCGACGGGATGATCAATTAATTTTGTTTTGCTATTTTCTTTGATTCCCCTGCCAATTTTTGCAGAAAAAGGCAATAAATTTGTCAAATTATGTGAAAAATTATGCTAGAATTGGACATACTCCTAAACAAACATGGATATAGTTTTTGTCATTGTTGCTTTGCTTGGTCCAAGCTCAAGCTCAACGATGCTAGATTTTTAGATAATGACAGTAATGTTACGGCTCTAAAACAATTATAGGCAATGTGTTGAGAACTAATAAGGGATTTAGTCCCACATTGGAAAATATAGCGTGAAGAGGAGCTAGACTCCCTATAAGTAGTGGAGTAGCAAATCAATAAAATATACAAGAATTATTCTCTACATAGTATCAGAGCCATAACCACAAAAAAAATTTCTCACCCCCACCTCCCCCCCCTGCCGACCCCCGCTGCTGCTCCCCTCTGCCGACCCGAACCCCTGCCGACCCCCGCTGCTGCTCCCCTCTGCCGACCCGAACCCCTGCCGACCCCCCCTTGCCGACCATCCCTCCCCCCGCCGACCCTAACCCTAACCCCCTGCGACCACCCCCTGCTGACCAACCCCCCTGCCGACCCTAACCCTAATCCCCTGCTGCCACCCCCTGCCGACCACCCCCCCTGCCGACCCTTACCCTCACCCCCTGTCGACCTTCACCCTAACCCCCTGCCGCCACCCCCTGCCCGCCTTCACCCTAACCCTAATCCCCGCTGCCCGCCTTCACCCTAACCTAACCCCCTTGCCGCTACCCCCTGCCGACCCCCCACCTGCTGTTGATAATCCCCCCCGGCGCCCCAAACCCCCCCCCCCCCCCCCGACGCCCCCCTCTCCCGACCCACCTGCTTCTAAACCTCCCCCTTTTTCTTCAATAAAAAAATCCTAATTTGCGAGAGAGGTTATGTGGGCAGTTGTTCGAAGACGGTTGGCTATCAAATGCTTTATTTGCACCTTCTGTTCCTAGATTACGCCCTCCGAAATTACAAATGCTTTATTTGTTTTCCGTTCTCGATCTGCAAATTAGGATCTCCATGCGTGCGCCGGTGTTGGCCATGTTAAAAGCGCGTTCGTAAGGTCTCTATTGAAGACTTTACATAAAGACGACGACGACGACGAAGCCGACGAAGACGACGACGACGAATCACAGTTGAAGATGCCATGGATTCGATCGGTAGTAAACTGACAACAAAAGAGATGAAGGCCTTGGTTGATGATATTGTATCAAAAAGATTAACCGAGACAACCCCACGTGTGATCCATACTGATGTGGAACCGTCACCCTACAAAATGGGAAAGCTGGACAAGCTGGAGACGAAGTTGGAAAGAATGTCCAATTACTTGAAATGGTCATGGCAGGCCATGCGGACGCTGAAGAGACGAGGCTTGGTTGGCTACGTCAATAGCAAAACCAAGGCGCCAGATGATCCCTCATCAAAGGAGTTTGATGTTTGGAAAATTGTCAACAATATTGTGGTTGGATGGTTGACAGCCTCCTTGACCGACCAGTTGTTGGACAATGTCGAGGCGATGGAGGCTGTTGCTGATATATGACGGACTTTGAAGGAAATGTACTCAGGCTCAGGTAATCCTATGCGGGTCTTCCAACTGCAGGATGAACTTGATAGGATAGCCCAGGACGACCGTATCATCTCTTCGTATACAGCACTGTTGAAGAAATACTGGTCTGATCTGGATTACTATAATCCTCTTGGGTGGAAGATGCCCAAGTCGAACCAGCATTTGCGAAACATTTTCAAAAGTTCTTGGATTATATTTCGCGACAACGGATGATGAAGTTCTGGAAGGGTCTTAACCCTGTGTTTGAGCATCGACAAAATGTACTCCTAGCACAGCCCATGCTTCCAAACTTAGAAGAAGCAATAGCTGCCATGGAACAAGAAGAGGCTCGCTTGAAGTTGATGCCCAACAAGGACTATTTCTAGGGGGAGCAAGCCACTGTTGACAAGTCTGTCTTTGCCGCCTTCAATCAGCCTCCCTCTGTGGCCGGTATTTGCCACAACTGTAGTGACTCAGGACATTACATCAGATTTTTCCAAAACCCCTACAGAGTCAGTCGAGTGATCGTGAACGGGGCTACGGAGGACGTCGAGGTGGTAGAGACGGTTATGCTGGTAGAAGGGAAAATTATTCTGGACGACACAAAGCTAATCTGGCGGAGGAAAGGGGAGAAAAGCACCTGGCTGAGTTGACCCCTCTTGAGAAGAATTTTCTCGCGAAGTTACGCAGCACGAAGCTGGGTTCGGACGGCAGTCATGGGGCATCATCTACCTCGGAGGACCACATCACTTGCTTTGTCCAAACCAGCACAGATATACCTGCACATGCTCTTGCAGCAGCTGTCCACCAACCAGATTGGATTATGGACTCTGGAGCATCTCGCCATATCACGGGGTCCCGCGGTGAGTTCCAGGACTATACTCACCTACCGACGCTGGAGAGCATTCAGACTGCTGATGGTAACTCCAGTCCTGTCATGGGTAAAGGCACAGTCACTTGCACCCCTTCTCTCACTCTCACCAATGTCTTACATGCTCCGTCTTTTTCTGTCAATCTTCTTTCTATTAGTGCCATTATTCTTGATCTTAACTATACTATTTCCTTTGACATTCCGACGGTGACTTTTCAGGAGAAGGGGACAGGACGACGACTTGGGACTGGCACATGGCATAAGGGGCTGTGGTACTTGGACAGGACTGGACTGGATAAAGTATTGGCATCTCTGGTAGCAGACACACCACCGAAAGATTTACGGTGCAGTGTAGAAGATGAATTGCTACTCCACCACCAGCATGTCGGTCATTTTTCTTTTAAAATTATTAGTCGAATGTATCCATCCTTATACCAGAGGGCTAATAAAGAGAAGTTATTTTGTCATGCTTGTGAGTTGGGTAAACATACCAGAAGCACGTATGTGAGTTCAGAAAGTAGAAGTTCGGCTGTATTTGATATGATACATTCGGACGTATGGGGCCCTTATCCTACAACCGGTATTAACGGTTTTCGCAGGTTCGTCACTTTTACTGATTGTTATACTCGCGTAACATGGGTCTATCTTATGAAGAATAAAAGTGACGTCTTTGAGGCATTTCGAGACTTTCATCGCCGAGTAGAAACTCAATATGGCACTAAAATTAAGTGCTTACGGTCTGACAATGGGACGGAGTATACAAATAAGAAGGTTGCTGAGTATTTATCCACTCATGGAATACTACACCAAACTTCCTGTGCCTGTACACCGGCACAAAATGGTGTTGCCGAACGGAAGAACAGACACCTGCTGGAGGTCGTACGGACGATGATGCTGGCTATTGTCACGTCCCGCTCCCGCAGGAGCGATCGTCCTCGCTAAGACGTGATGCCGTACGGGCCTAGGTTGCGCCCGTACAAGGCTATGTCCAGAAACGGCCGATTTGAGCTAGGCCACAGAGTCGCACAGAGTGTTCCCATTGCAGCGGAAAGTAAATGAACACAAATTAAAGCGAATTCAAACTCTTTATTGATATTCAAGAAGTTTACAAGCGGCGCTAGGCCGATATTACAAATCGCTCAAGCTCTCTCCCTCTGAAACATAAAAGGCGTGCCGAGTGGCTTACAACATGGAATGATTCATGGCGATGTTCCGATACATTATGTCCTGTATATAGTGCTTCAGCTCCTTGCAACGCTCCAAGGCTCCAGAGATGGCTCCGCGCCTTAGCACGTTCGAGAAAAGCTTCGCATCCGCCGACGTTTCCTTCTTCCTGCAAGCAGACTGTGGGGTTATCAGTACATTGTTATGCACTGGTGGGGAGGCTAGCTCGCCCACAATGCTATCATTACCAAATATGTTCTATTTACTTTTGTGCACCGTCTATCATTCATTGTCTTTCTAATCTTGCCTTAGGATTAATTTCATGGCATATTTCATAGCCTATCTCGTGTTCCCAATTTCAAGTATCGCATGGAAATACATGCATGACTTACCCATACTTACCGTCCGGCCTTCCCTGTCCAAAGTAAACCAAGTTAGTCAACAATTCATATGAAACAACTCAATATAGTTCGCGTAACATTCAGTGTTCAAGACGTGTCCCTGCCTCAGGTTCTAGCGCGTCGTAGGCGTATTTTCAAATTCATTAGCACGAAGTACTCCCTATCATTTGGTGCGTTATATTTCAAGCCTATTCATAAGGCACTTCATTCCGTTAACTTAGACTACTTTGATTTCAATGCAAGGACTTGCACGTGGATTGCCACCAGCAAATCCTACTTAAATCTATATGCACCGGTCGCTGGCATGTCAGCCATTTTGGACATTTTCTCCTGTGGCATTCTCATCTATCAAGAGTGATGGCTGGTACACCTTGATAGACTATTGAATAACCGGCCCTACGTTTGGTTATGTGCCCAAGCCCGCAGATTCTGTCTGCCCGTAGGCCATGATTCCGCCTAGGCCGGCCACGAAATCGTCGTTCGCTGCCCTTGGATTCTTTTTTCACTCGTGCACGAGCCGTCCACGACCATTTTGTATTTTATTGTCATTTTAACTTAACGGCTATCTTTGAGCCATAGGCTAACCCTTAGCCATAATACGTTATCGACCAGGTTGGCGTCCGTGCAGCACGGGTAGCGAGCCCCGTTGCACGTGCCCGTCATACCTGTCACTAACCATTCTTTCCTTTCTTTCTTATCTTTCATTCATTCTTTCTTTATTTCTTTCTTTCTTTCTTTCATTTGTTCGTTCGTTCATTGATTCATTCACATATTCATTCATTTCATTCGTCGATTCATTCATTTACTCATTCATTCATTCATTTATACATTTTGCAACTCCTTGTGCGGGAGTCGCCTTGGCAACCCATCGGTCCCGAAGTCTTTCAATGTTGCTATACTCTACTCGGAACGACTATGTCGATAGTCTTTCATTTCATTGTTGTAATCCATTCATTGTTTCATTATTGAACGCGTAAGGGACTTGAACGCAAGCTTGTACCTTAGCACGAGCGTGGAGTGCGGTGCGAGAGTTTTCACCATTTTCCATGTTCCTTTCCATATTCTATACAAGCATGCAAGATGGGATTATTCCCTTAGGTAGGTGCGTTGAGTCATTCATTTATTAGCATGCGCGCGGTGTTATTGCCTAGCAATTCTATCAATAGTGTCTGTATTGTTATGTGTCTAGGCTAAGCAAAGACGGGTTCATCGGAGCCACCCACCTTAGCGATGTTCGTATCGGCCGAGCGATATTCCGAGCGCACCTTTGAAAGTCTAAGTCTGGATACATCTTGACGGGCCAATGTAAGCCTTGCATCGATTCTTTATCTGGTCGATGCCAACTCTTCAGGTCGACGGCTCGTTTGAGTCGTTGCACTTGTCGTTTGAATCGGCGTTCCGCTAGGGCGGAGTGGGTCATTATATAATACACCACTCAAAACAAGTCTCGTCCTTGAGACTTCCTGAGTGTAGGTCATCGTACCATTCCTTAACTCGTGTCGTGTGCGTATCATAGACAATTCCTATCGACTGGCTTTATCGCTAGACGGCATCGAGTCATGCTCGGTACCTTTCCAAGTTCCGTGTCGCATATGTTTGGTCGATTTTTATTGAATGGCATTTCATTCATCTTTAGAGTTGATGGCACTTATTCAATCGTCTCGTTTCTTCGACTGGTTGCTATTTTGACGTATCATGGGATTGAAACGGTCGCACGGGGTATGTTGTAATTCGTCAAATACGAGAGTCGTAGGTTGAGGTTAACTCACTCATTCGTTCATGCGCATCGCAACACCCACTTGCAGCTGCATTCGAGTTCATCATATCGCTGAGTTTGGATCATGCACATATTCAAGGCGTCCCTCGAATACGTACATTTCAACCAAGCTTAGCGATTAGCGAAGTCGGACAAGCTACTCGTGATAGTTTTGATTTGCCGATCATTTTACTAACTTTGATTTAAAACCGAACTCATGTGTGTATCACATATCGTTTATCTCGGTCCTCGAGATGATTCGATTCGCTTCTCAAGCGCTCTTGCCAACAAAATCAATAGGATTTCTTCTTAGCGGAGTCGACCAAGTCTAAGTAATTTCCGTCCGATTCGAGACCAAGTATTGTACTATCATCGAGTACGTCTTTCGACCAAATGATTCAATTCGTTATTCCAACTTTACTTGCGCATCATCCATTCCTATCATTCCCTTCGCTTGGGGCCAATCTCATCGTCGTTCACGCACACTCCCAGTTCCCCGTCCTACTCTAAGTCTTGTTGTCCCAAGTTTATCGTCCATCCAGACGATATTGTAAATGTCATCGCACAGGTTCAATCACTCGGTATAGGGTCGTCCGCCTATCCGCTAGGTCAGCTCACAAGGTCATAGTTACAAGTCAAGTCCGTGGCTCCTCATGCAAGGTCGTTGTACGACGCTCGCCCCAAATCCTATGGTCAAACCATTTGTTCGCTTGTACGGGAGTTTCTACCCAAGTTTGTTTCACTCAAATTTTTAAACATCAAGCAGTGCTCATCCTATTTGCTTCAACACATTCTCCGTTCTAAGTCCGAACTCGTTTAGGAATCATCTTATAATAGGTTGTCCTCAACCGAATCCTCGACATGTTAATATCGTATGCCCACACTATCAATTGTCGTAGTCTATCTCTTCAAGTATGTTTGACACAATTCACCTATCCATCTTATCCAATTCACGTAGTCGATCACAAGGTCGTCTAGCCTTGCAATATGTCGTGCCCCGATCTCACGCAAGTCTGATTATCCACGGTGGACATGAATCACCATGTCAACATTCCCGCAGAATAATCGTCCTCATCGGGACGTAACCCTTGCGTTGCGTCTAGACTTGCTCATTTTCGATACGCGGATTGGGTCTACTCAATCCTCAAGTTTTCTCATTCTTCAATCGCAAGTCCTAACAATCCTCGAATCTACCTTCGCTTCAAACCACAAGTCGAAGCAATCAAAATAGCCATGCCATGATATTTTGAGTTCGACCATTCCCACTGGACATGAATCACCATGCCAACGCTCATGCGGAATGATCTTCCCAAATCCGACGTGACGCATGTGCGAAACTGGAGTTGCGCTTGCGCAAGACAAGATCGTTGTCGTTGTGGTTATCACCGAACAATCAAGTCACATCCCTCTCCATCCAACATTTATTTCTATCCAATCCCCAACATAGCATCCTTCGAAATAATAACTTCTAACACGGTCATCATTCATCGAATTAGAGTACCCCCGAGTTATCGTACATCGATCTTTGATACGCCTCAATACCATCGATGATGCACATAACCTGACGATCTTTCTTTTTCAACGAATTTCGAGTCGTGCAACTTAATTCCTCAATTCACATTGTCTCGTGCTAACTCTTCATTAAGCAACATCTATTCCAAATCCTTAGTCATCCTCGTATCTTCAAACCAATGTTTTTCATGCACGCTATCTTCCGATTGTGCTATCTTCGATCTCGTCCATGGGTATTTCACCTCAACTCAAGTTTCAATCCCTTCGACTAAATTCAAAATCGTATGCACGATATCCTATGTTTCCTCGACCAAGACCTCCATTCGTTTCATGATTCGCACTACGCATTCTTAATTCGTCTGAACGATATCTCGTTTGAGACTCTCGAAGTCGAAACCAACTAAGCGTTACTCATTCCAAGGCTTGCGCGATATCATTGCTTGCCGACATACTCGTTCTATTCGTAAATCCTTTAGTCGCGCTCGAACAATTTCTATAACGTCCATACACCACTCAGGGTTCGAGCCATTCGACTAGTCATCGACACTCGCTCTTTTCCTTCTTCGAAGCTATCACATACACCACTCGGAGTCAAGTCATTCTACAAATCCTCAAAAGGTTATTCGACTCCCAATCGACATGTCCAATTGCGCGTTAGCTCATTCTTCAAAATCTAAGAACCATTTTCCCGTGTTCGCTTTATCGCCGGTCAAGTAGCGTCTCTATCAACAAACGTTCTAAGTTTTCCTTATTTTCGTCCAAGTGATATTCAATCTCGCTCGCAACTCGTCTGCACCATAAAGTCTAGGTGCGCGATACTCGACACAACTTAGCCAAAAGGCTGCGTGCATAACCATCCCGTTCGAACTATACTTCGGTTTCGTGTACTCGTTCGCTATTGTCAGCGTAAGGTTATTCAAGCACGTCTTCCATTTTGCTAACTCTTAGCATCCGTCCCTTCCAACTCAAGTACGTCGTGGTTTGGCACAAAGGCCTTCGCCTAGCGATCCCGTTCGACCGAGTACTTGTACGATCTTTTTGAAAATATTAGACTTATTGTATGGAACATCCCAAGGCACACCGAGAGAGACCATACACTTCTTTTGTTTCAAAACCGAGCTTTCAAAACTGAGAAAATCGAAATGAAGTCCAAGGACGTAAAGCCGTGCTCTGATACCAATCTGTGACGGCCCGCTCCCACAGGAGCGATCGTCCTCGCTAAGGCGTGATGCCGTACGGGCCTAGGTTGTGCCCATGCAAGGCTAAGTCCAGAAACGGTCGATTTGAGCTAGGCCAAAGAGTCGCACAGAGTGTCTCCATTGCAGCGAAAAGTAAATGAACATAAATTGAAGCGAATTCCAACTCTTTATTGATATTCAAGAAGTTTACAAGCGGCGCTAGGCCGATATTACAAATCGCTCAAGCTCTCTCCCTCTGAAACATAAAAGGCGTGCCAAGTGGCTTACAACATGGAATGATTCATGGCGATGTTCTGATACATTATGTCATGTATATAGTGCTTCAGCTCCTTGCAACGCTCCAAGGCTCCAGAGATGGCTCCGCGCCTTAGCACGTTCGAGAAAAGCTCCGCACCCGCCGACGTTTCCTGCTTCCTGCAAGCAGACTGTGGGGTTATCAGTACATTGTTATGCACTGGTGGGGAGGCTAGCTCGCCCACAATGCTATTATTACCAAATACGTTCTATTTACTTTTGTGCACCGTCTATCATTCATTGTCTTTCTAATCTTGCCTTAGGATTAATTTCATGGCATATTTCATAGCCTATCTCGTGTTCCCAATTTCAAGTGTCGCATGGAAATACATGCATGACTTACCCATACTTACTGTCCGGCCTTTCCTGTCCAAAGTAAACCAAGTTAGTCAACAATTCATATGAAACAACTCAATATAGTTCGCGTAACATTCAGTGTTCAAGACGTGTCCCTGCCTCAGGTTCTAGCGCGTCGTAGGCGTGTTTTCAAATTCATTAGCATGAAGTACTCCTTATCATTTGGTGCGTTATATTCAAGCCTATTCATAAGGCACTTCATATCCGTTAACTTAGACTACTTTGATTTCAATGCAAGGACTTGCACGTGGATTGCCACCAGCAAAGCCCACTTAAATCTATATGCACCGGTCGCTGGCATGTTAGCCATTTTGGACATTTTCCCTGTGGCATTCTCATCTATCAAGTGTGATGGCTGGTACACCTTGATAGACTATTGAATAACCGGCCCTACGTTTGGTTATGTGCCCAAGCCTGCAGATTCTGTCCGCCCGTAGGCCATGATTCCGCCTAGGCCGGCCACGAAATCGTCGTTCGCTGCCCTTGGAATCCTTTTTCACTCGTGCACGAGCCGTCCATGACCATTTCGTATTTTATTATCATTTTAACTTAACGGCTGTCTTTGAGCCATAGGCTAACCCTTAGCCATAATGCGTTATCGACCAGGTTGGCGTCCGTGCAGCGCGGGTAGCGAGCCCCATTGCACGTGTCCGTCATACCTGTCGCTAACCATTCTTTCCTTTCTTTCTTATCTTTCATTCATTCTTTCTTTATTTCTTTCTTTCTTTCTTTCACTTGTTTGTTCGTTCATTGATTCATTCACATATTCATTCATTTCATTCGTCGATTCATTCATTTACTCATTCATTCATTCATTTATACATTTTGAACTCCCTGTGCGGAAAGTCGCCTTGGCGATCCATCGGTCCCGAAGTCTTTCAATGTTGCTATACTCTACTCGGAACGACTATTTCGATAGTCTTTCGTTTCATTGTTGTAACCCATTCATTGTTTCATTGTTGAACGCGTAAGGGACTTGAACGCAAGCTTGTACCTTAGCACGAGCGTGGAGCACGGTGCGAGAGTTTTTACAATTTTCCATGTTCCTTTCCATATTCTATACAAGCATACAAGATGGGATTATTTCCTTAGCTAGGTGCGTTGAGTCATTCATTTATTAGCATGCACGCGGTGTTATCGCCTAGCGATTCTATCAATAGTGTATGTATTGTTATGTGTCTAGGCTAAGCAAAGAAGGGTTCATCGGAGCCACCCACCTTAGCGATGTTCGTATCGACCGAGCGATATTCTGAGCGCGCCTTTGAAAGTCTAAGTCTGGATACATCTTGACGGGCCAATGTAAGCCTTGCATCGATTCTTTATCTGGTCGATGCCAACTCTTCGGGTCGAGGACTCGTTTGAGTCATTGCACTTGCCGTTTGAATCGGCGTTCCGCTAGGGCGGAGTGGGTCATTACAGCTATGAATGTCCCAAAACACTTATGGGGGCAGGAGGTGTTAACGACATCTTATCTCATCAACAGAATGCCATCTCAGGTATTGGACTGGAAGACACCGTTGGAGATGCTTACTGGTGCAACCACGTACACTGTTCCACCGAAAGTATTTGGGTGTGTATGTTTTGTCCAAGATAATAGGCTAGGAGTTGACAAACTGGATCCTAGAGTGATTAAATGTGTCTTTGTCGGGTACACGGCAACTCAGAAGGGATACGTATGTTGGAGCCCAATTGAGCGGAAGATGTTTGTAAGCATGGACGTTACATTCAGAGAACTGGAACCATATAATGGTTCGGATGACGGTTCGGCATTTGGTAACACACCTAACACAGAGGATGTTAGATGTGAGGGGGAGAAAATAAGCCCATCTGTGATAGTCGGATCGATCCCATGCCCGGTTGTAGAAAACTGGACGAAAGGGAAAGAAAGCAGTGACTCCGATACAGAAGATGAAGAAGATACATATGTTAAACAGGGGGAGCAGCAGACAATGGAAAAGGAACAGGGGGAGTAGCAGACAATGAAAAAGGAGCGCCAAGTCTACAGAAGGAGACGGCAGAAGTCCAGTAATGTGCCTGTACCGTGCCCTGTGCCTTCTGTACCAAGTCTCTCGTCTACTCCTGCTCCAACTCTTGAAGATGTTGCCTCCGCACAGAATCAATTTGATTCTGATGCAGATCTCTCTGACTCTGATGATATGATCTCTCCTCCACCTATTGCTCCCTTACGGAGATCTTCTCGCATCAATGCGGGTAAGGCTCCTACTCGTTTTGATGATTATAAACATGATATTGCCAACTACCTGTCTTATTCTAATATTTTTTTAAATTATCGAGCCTTCATTGCATCATTAGACTCTGCTTCGTTGCCTAAAAGTTGGCAGGAAGAAAAGAAAGATCCAAGGTGGAAAGCTGCAATGATGGAAGAATTTGGGGCACTGGAGAAAAATAAGACGTGGGAGCTGGTTCCATTACCCAAAGGAAAGAAAACTGTGGGATGCAAACGGGTGTACACAGTAAAGGAGACGTCAAAAGGAAAGGTAGAACGATACAAGGCGAGGTTGGTTGCAAAGGGATACACACAATCATATGGCATCGACTATGATGAGACGTTTGCTCCAGTAGCGAAAATAAGCACCGTAAGAATTTTTGTCTCCATTGCAGCAAATTATGGATGGAAGCTATACCAATTAGATGTAAAGAATGCCTTTCTCCAAGGGGACCTACAAGAAGAAGTGTACATGGAACTCCCGTCAGGGTGCTACGCTACAGAATCAGACGGAAGGACATCGCATCGAAAAGTGTACAAACTAAAAAAGTCGCTATATGGACTCAAGTAATCTCCTCGAGCTTGGTTTGACAGATTCAGAAAGGCTATTACAGGCATGGGATACCATCAAACAAGTGCAGATCATACGGTCTTTCTTCAGCATGCAAGAGGCCACATCACTATACTTGCTGTATACGTAGATAATATAGTAATCACAGGTAATGATGAAGTCGAGATCGCTAAGCTGAAGTCAAAACTAGCGAAGTAGTTTGAGATGAAGGATTTAGGAGTGATGAGGTACTTTCTAGGTATCGAGGTGTGTGAAGGCGAACAAGGAATTGTTCTCTCACAGAGAAAATATATACTAGATCCGCTGAAGGAGACAGGGATGCTGGGATACAAAGCAGCAGTCACTCCAATTGACCAGAAGTGCAAGTTGGGAGCAGAATCAGGAGAGCCAGTTGATCGTAAAAGATATCAACGACTTGTAGAAAGATTGATTTATCTGGGATACACTCGCCCTGATATCTCATTTGCGGTAAGTGTAGTAAGTCGCTACATGCATGATCCAAGAACGGGTCATATAGATACAGTGTTTCAGATCTTGAGATATCTGAAAGGGACGCCGAAGAAAGGGCTATGGTTCAAGAAGAATGGATGTATAGAAGTTGAGGGATACTGCGATGCAGACTGGGCGAGCTGCATAGACGATAGAAGGTCTACCACGGGATATTGTATCTTTGTAGGAGGAAAGTTGGTCTCATGGAGAAGCAAGAAACAGTCAGTGGTAGCACGGTCTACAACTGAAGCAGAATACAGAGCAATGGATTTAGGAGTGTCAGAGTTGCTGTGGGTAAAAGCATTACTGACAGAGTTGAAGCTGGACAAGGGAGCACCGTTACATCTTCTGAGCGATAGCCAAGCTACAATAAGTATAGCTAACAATCCAGTTCAGCACGACAGAACGAAGCACATCGAGATCGATCGATTCTTCATCAAAGAGAAGCTGGAACAAGGGATACTGAAGATTGATCATGTTCGCTCAGAAGAACAAGTAGCAGACTGTCTGACTAAGGGTCTTAGTTCATTAAGTCTGTCAAAACTATGTAACAAGATGGGAATGATTAATATCTATCGCCCATCTTGAGGGGGAGTGTTGAGAAGTAATAAGGGATTTAGTCCCACATTGGAAAATGTAGTGTGAAGAGGAGTTAGACTCCCTATAAGTAGTGGAGTAGCCAATCAATAAAATATACAAGAATTATTCTCTATACAACGTTATATCGTTATAATTTTGACTTGCTATTAACTCTGATTTTTAGTGTTAGAATGGCGAGAGTACCGAGGCAAATGCAACTTGTCGCTATGTTTTGGACGATGATGATACAAGGAGTGGCGATCTATAGTACTATGATGTACCATCATTTTACTCGACGTCTCACAAGGTACCCTCATCGTAATTTTAGAGCTGAGAGAGTGGTTGCAATGAATCGAATGTTCGGCTTGAGTGACAGGGTATGACATGAGATGCTTCGGATGAAAATTGGTACATTACAACGATTATGTGGTTGTTTACGTGGTTACGGTTTAGCCGATAGACGGTTCGTGCGAGTTGAAGAACAAGTGGCTATGTTTTTAAGCACAGTTGGCGACGACCATCGTAGCAGGATGGGGGCTTACACCTTTTTTTAGGTCTAGCCAAACTGTGAGCCACTATTTCCATAGGGTGCTAAATGCATGTCTTGCACTCTATAGGGACGTCGTCGGCAACGCCACTGCCCAGAACTCCCCCTATGATAAGGGTGACGAAGGCTGGTACCATTACTTTCAGGTGTAATGTTTATTTACTATTAGAAAGTTATGTTTTTATTTTTTAAGTTAAAATTAATAGAAAATAGTTTTTGTTTTTATAGGATGCTGTGGGTGCCATCGACGGTACTCACATTACTACAAACGTGCTTGTGCATGAAAACCCTAGGTATCGGAATAGAAAACAAATAATATCTCAAAACGTTTTGGTGGCATGCACATTTGATATAAAGTTTACCTACGTGCTTGCTGGCTGGGAGGGGTCTGCGCATGATGGTCGTTTGTTGAGGAGTGCATTTCTACGGCAAGGACATAGACTAACGGTTCCAATTGGTATGCTTTACATCTCGTGATTATTCATAAATTTAATAACTTAAATATTAACATCTAGATGCATTAATAGTTATCTCTAATAATAGGTAAATACTATATTACCGATGCGTGTTTCCCCTTGGTTCCAGGCTTCGTCACACCGTATCGGAGTACGCGTTATCATCGTAGAGATATCGTGGGGCTTCTTCCTCAAAATGCAGAGTTTTTTAACTTTCGCCACTCATCTCTCCGTAATGTTGTTGAGAGGACGATTGGCATGTTGAAGAAAAGATTTGTTTATCTTAGACACCAACCGTTCTACGATATTGACACGTAAGCAAAGATAGTTCTTGCATGTTGTGCCTTGCATAACTTTTTACGAGTTGATGACAATGATGATCTCTGTGATGAATATACTGAAGGTGATAATTCCGAAAGTGAAGGTGAAGATGAAGTTAACCCTCCACATGTCGATGTACCCGAAGGTGCCCTCGATAATACCCACATCACTGTCACACCTGAAGCTGCATGGACCAACAAGAGAGCTATGATCGCTAATGATATGTGGGCTGATTATAATCCAAATACTTATGTGCCAGTTGAATGAACTTAATAGTACTTGTTTGAGAATATGAAAATGATAGTTAGTCTTGTGACATTACAATGATCAACATTAAATGAGAATCTTGATATGGTTTGAAAATTATGAAGTTCAGCTTCCTATTTTTAGAGTGTATTATCCTCATGATTAGAATTCAGCCCATGTTTCTTTGTATACAGACCCTATATGGATTGTATCAGTTCCCTATTCACTGACTCGATACAAGATTAGAGTATCAAAACCATATAGGCCCCTGTGAGCTCTGATACCTACAGGTATCAGAGCATGTGGACCTCCCTGCATACTCTGAATTATTCACTGCATTTAAAGACCAGGTCCTCATGATATCTGTAATCTGATACAATGTGTGCTGCGATACCTACAGGCTATAACATGTGTTCAATAAAAAATCTGTAATTTGTGTAATGTGTTCAATGGAAAAAATCTGTAATATGTCTGATATCAGCAATCTGATACAATGTGTGCTGTGATACAATATTTTCTGATACATGTTGCATTCTTGTTATTGACATTTTTTAGAAGCACAAAAAAAAGTTTCCAGATACAGTCAAGTTTCACATTTATTCAGCTTTTTCAGTGTAGTCTCTTCTACATCATTCATTATTTTCCCTTGAAGCATAATACACAAGTTAATATGGCAAGCCAACAAGTTGGACCCCAAGTCAAAAACAATTCAAGGAAGCAAGTAAGATGGAGTCAAAATATGGATCAAGTGCTAATCAATGGTCTTCTTGAGATAGTGTTGGCCGGACCAAAACGAACTGAAAAGGGGTTCAAGTCCGAGGAGTTTACAAAGGTTAAAACGCTATACTTTCAATAATATTTAAAATGTGAGTATGTGAATGTATAATTGATGTATTTGATGCTCTACTATAGGTTATAGAGAAAGTGAGGGAAGCATGTCATATTTCTGTTTCTGTTGACAATGTGAGGGGCAGATTAAAGACGTTAAAAAAGGAATGTGATGACATCACAGAATTGTTCAAAATTAGTGGCTTTGGATTGGACCCTAGCGGACGAGTTTCAGCCGATCCCATCACTTGGGAGACATATATTAAGGTAAAACCTGAGGACTGTTTTTGTTCAGGAACTTCCATTTATCAGGAACTTCTTATCAGTTCCTTTCAGTTTCTGTTTCTGTTTTTTTTAATATAAATGCCTGGATATCATTCCTTTTAGTTCATTCTTAGATGTGTATCCATTTCATGTTTAGGAGATGGTTATGCCATGTTTTTCTAAAAAATCATGGAATCTGATGCAATAAAGATAATGGTGTTCCATGAAGTTTAACAATTTGTTGTATATAAATATTAGTCAATCTATCTAGTTGGTGTGCAACCTTGTAAGCTAGAAAGCCATCTGATTTAGTCGATCGATCCATAACTATATTGATTAAGAGACTGTAGTTGGCATGTTGCTTTTTGATGTTCATCTGTTACCTTCTGGGCACGCTCTATACAATAAGAAACAAATGTGCAGTTTTGGTTGCTCCTTTGTACAAGTCTCTATACTTGTGAGCTGCTTCTGAAATTTCTTTACTTTGATTCAGTCGTAATATTTACCACGTTGAAATTATGTTAATTTATAAAAAATTATGAAATTATGTTATTACCGCGTCCTGAATGCTGTCTTCGGGATATCCTCCTCCTTCACCTTTACCTGATGATAGCCTGACCTCAGATCAATTTTAGAAAATACTCTCGCTCCACTCAACTGATCGAAGAGATCATCGATCCTCGGCAGCGGGTACTTATTCTTGATCGTAAGGTTGTTGAGTGCCATGTAGTCAATACACATCCATACCGATCCATCCTTCTTCGGCACAAAAAGCACCAATACACCCCATGGTGAAGAACTCGATCAGATAAAGTCCTTGTCATGTAACTCATCTACCTATTTCTTCAACTCCATCAACTCACTATTGTTCACCATATAGACGTGCTGAGATATCGACTCTACATCGGGCACCAAGTCTATAGAGAACTCCACATGATCTCTGTCCGGTGGTAGTCCTGGCAAATCCTTTGGAAAGACATCCATAAACTCTGCTATCAATAGATATGGCACCGTCAGCTCCTCCATTGAAACTCCACAGAAGACTCCGCTGCTCTGCTCCGCCTTATATTTGGCGAACTCGAACTCTAGCTCTTCCGACACTCTGAAAAGAACTCTGCCTCCGCGACAATCTATGCTGGCGTGATGTCTGCTCAACCAATCCATACCGAGTACAATACCGTAGTTCGGTAATGGCATTACGAGCAAACTCACATCCAACTCCCGGCCTTCCAAAATAACTCTTCGATCCTTGCAAATATCACTAACTAGGATAATGCCACCCCCAGTCGTGGTCTTGCAAGTCCTAAACAACGATTCAGAAATAAGATGGTGTCTAATAACAAATGATATAGACACAAAACTATGAGAAGCCCCAGAATCGAATAAAGCAAATACGGAAATGGAATCGAGAAGAATGGAACCTGCAATCAGATCTCCTATGGCCTCTGCATCCTCAGCTGCTATGGCGAAAGCTTGCCCCTGCTGGCCTCCCATGGCCTGCTGCTGGTGCTGGATGAACCTCTATTACTGTGTCTGCAACAGTGGTCCCCTCTGCCAGCCTACTGGAGCCTTAGCTCCTCCTCCTCCTGATGCAGGACAAACTGCAGCTATGGGACAGTCTCTCATCTGATGGTCCGACGATCCACACATCAGACACTTCCCTAGCCACTTTCTGCAATCGTTCCACCCGTGTCCTAGCTTCTTGCAAAAGGTGTAACTGATGGCAGGCTGGTGCCTATTGTTGCTACTGTTTCAGCTGTTATTGCACCTGCTGAAAAGGTATATGGCCCTGCCCATGAAACTGTTGCTGGAACGGCCTCTGCTAGTGCTGCTGCTGAAAATGGGGCCTCTTAGTTGGACCTCCACTGCTACTGCCTCCATGCGCATCACGACCTCTCTTCAGCTTCAGCTCAAGGTCGTCCTCCGCTGCCATGGCACCTGACAGAATCTTCTCAAAGGTGGCATTTCTGTCACTCTTGGTCAAGGACTTGACTTCCTTGACCAAACCCTTCCTGGACTTCCTAGCCTTTGCCGTCATGCTAAGGCCCTCAACAAATCTACACAGGCGGTAGAACTCACCGGCGTACTCCTCCACTGTCTGGTTTCC
Source organism: Iris pallida (assembly GCA_029216955.1). Lineage (NCBI taxonomy): Eukaryota > Viridiplantae > Streptophyta > Magnoliopsida > Asparagales > Iridaceae > Iris > Iris pallida. The sequence goes on along the minus strand of JANAVB010038819.1, from coordinate 2,805,743 downwards.
CTGAACCAAACTCTCAAACTACGACTCTAAGGCGCTAAGTGCTGTGTCGGGGAAGAACTTCTCCTTGAAAAGCTTCTTGAAAGACTTTCATGTCTGCCCCTCCGTACACACTCTAGGGTCAGTCTGATACCATGTGCGGGCAAGATCCTACATTTTGCTGCCCGCCGCCTCTATCTGGACCCCAGCTTGTATCTGTGCCAGGCGAAAGATCTCTTCTATGTACTCGATCCAGTCGTCGGAATAAAGGATACCCTCAGTATCCTTGAAATCTCTCGGTCGCATCTTCTGGAAGTCCTGAATGCCCGGGATCCTCGGCTGGTACTGCAGTATCTGCCCTTCCTACGACTGGATGGTAACCCTCTCTACTGTTGTCATAGCCAGATGGTGGGCATTGTCTATGCCCTGCCTGAAATCAGCATATTGACGCTGATGGGCCTCCATCATCTGCTAGAAAAAAGCGAAAAGCTGAACTGTATCCACTGATCCCGAAGGTGGCTGCTGTTGGAATACCTCTGGGATGACTGGCGTAGGCCTCCGAACAGGTGGAGGTGCACCCCCAAACGTGACAGATGCTCCAACACAAGGAGGAACAAGGGGAGCTGCGGTCCCAAGGCTCTGCCGAAACGGGCGAGAAGTGGCAGACCTCTCGGTGGTATCTTGTAAACTCCCAAAATTTTTAATTGTTTTTTATAAATAAATTTTTTATACATTTTATTAAATATGAAGTTATTGCTACTAGCTTATTAGTATAAATAAATGCATGTGTGTATATAATATATGTGTGCATGTTAGTATTACTATTAAATAAGAAATAATATAATCTAGGATTTTAGGAATTTATTAGTAAATTTTTAGGAATTTTTACTAGCTTATATATATATATATATATATATATATATAGTTAAAAAAAAGAGAGAAGTAATGAGGGGCGGCCATACCCAGCAAGGGGCGGCCAACCCCAGCAAATGGAGATTCACAAGAGGGGGCTTTTTGTAAAAAAAAATATATGTGAGAAAGGAGGGGACCGACCCACGTGGGGCCGGTCCACCTCACCCGAACCCCTCCAAAGCAATACAACTTGTTAGCAGCATAGCTGCTATGCATGTAACCCGAGCCCCCTTTTTCGAGTGCTAATACGAATAGGATTAGTAGCAGGCGGCCATATATATACGCCACTCGTCAAAACCGAAACCCTAACCCACCAAAATTCTTCACCTTCATATCTCCTCTCCATCTCGAACCCCAGGCGAACTACCTAGCCGTTGGCGGCGCCGCACCATCGTGCAAACACTACCGGAGAGCCCAGGATGACCACACTTCGGAACGTTTCCAAATTTGTCAACAGCGAGGTACCCTTCTTCCAATACACTTTTCTTCCTGCTCGCTCGAGGATTTCTCGAAATGTAAACTCTTGTGTGTAGCCTATATGAACCCCTCCAATCTCCTTCAAATTTAATCCTGAGAACCCCAAAGGACTGCTCGAAAAATCGAGGCAAAGTCGCCCCAAAAACTGTCAAAAACAGAAGTTCAAACCTAGTCCAAAACCACAACTTAGAAGCCAGATTTTGAACTGTGTTTCGAGATTTTTAGAGACTAATTGAACACTTATAAAGACAACATAACCACGACCAAAATGCAACTTGTAGACCTGTATTTTGATTTCTGTGTAAGAATTAAATCCATGTTAAACTTGTGTGAAAAACTGTTTTCAAAATAGTAGATTTTAGAAAATTTTCTCCGGTACGACGTGCGCCCCAACAAACCGGGCGACGTGGTCATGCGCTATACGCATCAAAAGGCGTGTATGGACATTGTGGACGTGTGGGAACTAACGGAACTCAGTTTCGTTGCGTGTGCGCGACGAAATCAACGCATATCCGTCAAGATACCCCGTATCGGCGTTTTGCAAACTTGCCCATAACTTCGTGTACAGTCATCGATTCGAGACGAAACTTGCTCCAACAGGTCTGGATCAAAATTTTGGTCCTGTGTGCCAAGTTTGGTTCGATTCTGAGAAGGTCGAATCGGAACCATTTTTTGCGGGCCCGCGACCCACTCAAATGGGCAATTTTGTACACGGCTCATCGGAATCCAAAACTGGACATACCGTTGAGTTCCTCTCCTCAAAATGAAACCATAGACATGTAATTTGATGACTTTAGAGACCATAGACCTTGGCACGTATTTTGGTGCAAAGTGGGTCCAACGGCGGACATCGTTTTGACCCAAAATTACGATTTTGCCCCTGTTCCAGAATTTGACTTTTGGACAGGCGTTTCCTAGGTATATCTTTTACACCGAGTGGATTTTTGATGTTTGTTTCATCGTCCAGAGTTGTTTGGAGACTGTGACGTTTCTTGGCTGACATTATGATTTCTTGGGCTTGCCACTTTGCACCATCAGGCAAGATACCTTGTCACCTTACTCTGTGATTATTATATTTCTTATTTTCAATTGTTATTATCAGCATTTTGTTACTTGATATTTAAACTGTGCGTCCAAGTCACACTTGGGTGCAAGCGACTCTATCGGTCGTTTACCTCGCCTTATTTATTTCTCTTACATTGACTTAGTCTAGTGACCACCCGTTGATGTTGAGGTATTGGTATATCTCATACGGCCTTGACATTTGTTGTATCATGTGATGTGAGTCACATGTAGGACACGTACCCGTGTAGTCGGCTGGCCACCGATACGTATGGAGTGTGCGAAGGATAGGAGTAACTACCAATAGTATTGCATGTTAGAAGACTTGGCGGTTACTAGAGGTTCATATCAGTCATGGAGATGATGATACTAGGCATTGGGTAGGGAGAACAATACCTGATGTATGGGCTTCTTTGCACTTTCCTGATTACCTGTGCGCTCCTCCGAAGACGCAGGCTCCAAGCGCCCTCTGACGTTTTCCAGAGCGTTATAGACGTAGCCCTTGCACATGGTGCCCTCTGACGCTTCCAGAGCATTATGGACGGAGGCCCCTGGTGCCCTTTATAGGAACTATGTCGATCCCATTTACAGCCTGGGTTCATGCGTCGAAGGATTGTATTTCAACTGCATATTCACAGTAGAATGGTCAGGAACCCGATTGCATGCATACCTTTTACTCTTATTATATTATCATAGTTTATATGGCATGGTGTTTTCTTGTATCTTGCTATGTCCCCTGAGGACCTGGTAATCTCTCCAAGTTTAGATGATTTTCCACAGGAGTACGGAGCGGCATTGGAGCTATCCTACATCGACGATGAGGCAAGTCTTTACGGATGTCTAGTCTATTCTTTATATGAGACATTAGTGGACATTATTTTTACATCTCATTTCTTTCTATTTGTGGAGGTTGGACTCCGATCTTGTGAGACTATTTTTCATAGCTGTTTGGAGTGAGTATGTTCACCCGGCTATCTTTGATACTTATTTATTCATTTGGACTCTATTACCTTCTGTGTTGAGCTGTGATGAGATTAGATATGTTATTCTGGCATGTGGTTATATTATTTATAGCTTATGTGCATATTTAAGGATTCCATATATTGGAGTATTCTTTGTATATGTGCAGCTGTCATGTTCACGTACTTGGTCCTACGTATTTTGGGACTGGGGCGTTACATGTTTTGTGGTGGCCCATGCAGGTCTACGTTAATATTATTGGGTTACATGACTGTGCCTAACAAGCCTGCATATAGGAATAGGAATATCTCATCCAGAACTACTACTATCTCTTGACTTCCAATCTTTTCGAAACTTCCTTGATTATTCGATTTACTTCATATCTAATCTTTCCTAATATCGACTTATCTTCTTCGTGCCAACAGTATGCATTTAAGAAGCAGACGCACTTCTGCCTTGGCCCTCACATCTGGTGAAGAGGCTACTCCGGAGGGACAGAATCCTTCCATGACTCCAGCGACACCATACCAGCCAGGACAGTCGCAGCCTACTACGACACCGACGACAGAGTACCCAGAGAATGCAGTATCCCCAAGCAGCCAGGCTGGGCAGACCACTACCATGCCACCGGAAGGGAATGTACCACTGCCTCTACCACCACCATTCCCTCAGCAGTTTCCCCCACAGTCGGGACCTGAGATGCCTCCACCACCGACTGATGGGAGCCCTACTTCTCAGTTTATGTACGCCATAATTCAGGCTCAGCGGCAGCAGACTGAGCTGATGAGACAGACGATGATGGCAGCATTGGCTAGACCTCCACCACCACCTCCAGTACCAGTACCAACACCGGCTTTGCATCCTTATGAAGGCTCTATCAAGAATTTCACAGATATGAACCCCAAGGCCTTTAGAGCGACGGAAAAGCCATTAGAGGTGTCACAGTAGCTTATTAGTACAAAAAAGCTACTGAAGGCATCCCAGTTACCAGCCCGAGATTGGATGACAGCAGTGGACCTACTGTTAGAAGACAATGCTCACCACTGGTGGAAGGCGGAAGAGAGACGATTAGGCACTGGGATCACCTGGAAGCAGTTCTATGATGCATTTTATGAGAGGTTCTTCCCTATTCATGTTCGAGACGGTCTCTATGACCAGTTCTTACATCTGAAGCAAAGGAATATGACAGTTGATGAGTATGACTCATAGTTCAATCGCCTGAGTCGATTTGGTGCGGGATTGATTCCGACGGAGTTAGAAAAGGCGAGGAGATTTCACCAGGGGCTTGCACCAGAGCTCAAGTCTTATACGACTACCCAGTCTCGAGTCTCCCATTCATCTGTCTTGGAAGAAGCTCGTGCTTAGGAGATTCTACGCAAAGAGCAGCAGCAAACATCGAGACGACATACCCCAGCAGTTACACCAGCCCGAGCCACCCAGAGTGGACCTATTAGGAGGGCCACAGGATAAATCTAGCAGAGGCCCTCTCCTTATCATAAGCCCGTTTGCCATTACTACGGAAAACAAGGACATCTCCAGAATGATTGTAGGACTCGCCTTGGATTATGCTTGAGATGTGGATCCAATCAGCATATGCTCAAGGACTATCCGGAGCAACAGGCGATAGTACAAGCTCGGCTGAACCCAAGACCCACAGCCCCAGCTCTTCCAGCACCACGGCCCATAGCGGGAGCACCTCGTCCACCATTGCCTCCCCAAGATGTACAGTACAACAAGGCCAGAGCTCAGGGCCGAGGACAGAATTATGGGCAGGTATTCTCACATGCTGTTGAGGATATAGAGACAGAGGCGGAAGTTATAGAAGGTATGGTTTTAGTTGCATCTTTTCCTGCTATTACCTTATTTGATACTGGAGCCACACATTCATTTATAGCCACTAGTTTTGCCACTAGACACAGCATTCCCGTTACACCCTTAGCTAAGAATGTTAAAATCCTCACTGGAGGAGTTGTACCTGTTAGTGGTGTTTGTAGACGTTGTCCTGTAGTGATAAGTGGTAGAAAGATAATGGTACGACTTCTTGTATTCCCTATGCCGACATTTGATGTGGTTCTTGGAATGGACTGGTTGAGCCAGCATTTCGCTCTCCTGGACTACCATAGAAGCAGTATTATCTTTAGACCACCGAATGCGAAAGAGTTTGAGTTCACCAAAGAAGACGGAGAGGGTTGTGATACACCCACATCGGGAACTCATATGATGATACATGACACCCCTCAGCACCGTATTATCACCGAGTTCGAGGATGTATTCTCCGAAGAATTACCAGTACTACCACCTGACCGAGATATTGAGTTTTCTATTGAGCTTATTCCCGGAGCCGAGCCTATTTCATCTCGAGTATATCGTCTGGCACCCAAGGAGTTAGTAGAGATGAAGACGCAGATTGATGACTTATTAGAGAAGGGATTTATTCGTGCCAGTACGTCACCATGGGGAGCACCCGTTCTTTTTGTGCCTAAGAAAGACGGGACAATATGCATGTGCATCGACTACAGAGCATTGAATGCAGTGACGGCAAAGAACAAGTATCCCTTGCCGCGTATAGACGATCTGTTTGATCAATTGAGTGGAGCAAAAGTATTCTCCAAGATTGACTTACGATCAGGCTATCACCAATTGAAGGTTCGGAAGGAAGACATTGCAAAGACGGCTTTTCGATCAAGGTATGGACATTATGAGTTCTTGGTCATACCTTTCGGTTTGACCAATGCTCCTGCAGTTTTTATGAATTTAATGAACAAGATCTTTCACCAGTACTTGGACAAATTTGTAGTAGTCTTTATAGACGATATCTTGATTTACTCTAAGAGTCAAGAAGAGCATGAGCAGCATCTACGGATAGTTTTGGGAACGTTGAGGAATGAGCGACTCTTCGAGAAGCTTAGTATAACACCCTATTTTTTGAAATTGGGGTATTTTTGAAAATTTATTATTTTTATTATTTATTAATGGTGTTTTAGTCATGATATGATTATGGTGATTTCTAGTGTAACTAAAACCATTTCCTAAGTCATGACTTATGACTTTGTGACTTACTAGCAAAACCTTAGTGTAAACCCTAGTTATTCCTTAACCTAGAAGTTGCCATGACCATGTGAGCCTAGCCATAGGCTTAGAACATCAAATTAGTGATTTTAGCCTAAATGGGTATTTTGGTAATTTACTAGATTATATTTGGAATTATGTGATTTTTAATATTATTTAACTATTGTTAAGTGTCATGAGAGCCCCTAACCTATCTTACCCTAATCTAGAGATTAGTTACTAACCTAGAATGCTAAGGGGATAGATATTACTTTTAGTCAATGGGTGGAAATATCTTAGATTACTTTATTAGATATTTTCCATGAAATCCTCAAAGTATCTCAACCTTGGCACCAAAGTCCTTGTTTTCTCTTTGAAGGAAGGTCAAGGACACCCCCCCCTTGCCATGGCCGGCCAAGGACACCCCCCTAGCAGCCACACCATTCTATATAACCTCATCAAATCATTCATGAACATTTTACATGAATTTTAATCCTACAAAATCCCATTTCCTTCAAACCTACACAACTTGATCATTTTTTATCCAAATTACCTCTAGTCTTTTGTATTGGGACCCTATAACATCAAGGGTGCTAAGGGAGGCTAGCAATCCAAATTTCATGAGCTTTGGACATCACCAAGTGGAAGGAAGCACACCCCCCTCTTTATTGATTTTCCTTTGAAATTGCACAAATAGGTAAATACCCATAAACCTTGCTAATATTCTGTTTTTTCTTCATAAATGCATGCATATAGGTCTACCCTAACTGTGGGTCAAGTTTGGTTAAATTTAGGGTTGGTTTGGTGTCCGTATCGGACACGTATCCTAGGCTATTAAACCTTGTTTGATGAAATGCCACAAAGGTTTGGATTTTGTATTTTGTAAAACTAAT